>CM039601.1:42394602-42690695 GCA_022457205.1 Saccharum spontaneum | reverse complement strand
CTTCGCTCCGCTTCCAGGCGCGCCCGCGGCGTCCCGCGACCGCCTCGTCACGGCCGTTTTCTCCGCGTGTCGCCACCACACCGTCTGGGCTCGGCTATAAAAGCCACCGTCGTCGGCCAAAGCCGTTTTCTCTTCCTCCTCCGCTCATCGCCGCAACCGGCCACCGCCATCCGCCGCCCAAATTCGCCGCTGCTGCTGCGTCACCGCCCCCTAGCTCTCGCCTCCAGCTCCGCAGCGCGTGCGCGCAGCTCCTGGAGCCCTCAATTGCGTCTCACCTTCTCCGCATTCGCCAGCGCGTTCTCTTCTTCCTCGCGGCCGGCAGCAACGCCACCGTGACCGCCTCACCGTGGACCGGCCACTCCAGCGCCTCTCCGTCGTCACCGAATCGCCCAACGCAACCTCTGTGAGCCCCTGATCATGATGCTCCTCTTGTTTTAGTCTCTACCGTACCGTAGTCGCGTTTTGCTCGTCGCGTCGCCGTTCGGGTCGCCGCCGAGACCGCCATGGCCGCGGTCACGTCTCCTCCGTGCGGTAGCAGTTACAATTCGTGCTTTAGCTGTGTTCGCGTGGTTCGGGTGTTGGTGTTGAGCCGTTGGGCAGGGGTCCGACTCACCGGAGCCTCGTCGACGGTGAGTTCCCGTCGGTGATCACCGCGGTGGCGAGTCCGCGCGCGCGGGAGAGAAGGAGAAGAGAGGGAGGCGAGGATGACAGGCGGGTCCCGGGCGTCAGAGAGAGAGGAGCGGGAGCGGGCGCGTGTGCAGGCCGGGCCGCGCTAGTGGGCCGAGCGGGCCGCGCGTGGGAGAAACAGGCCGGGCCGAGAGAGAGAAAAGGAGAAAGGCAGCCCGCGTTGGAAATTTTGTTTTTCCTTTTTCAAAAATGTAAAATGAATTTCAGTTTTATTATTTATGTTATAAATTATTTATAATTCCAAAAATTATGAAAATTTTTGAGTAACCCTTTTTCACTGTATACTATTTAGTAAAAATAATAAATATCAATTTTGAGTACTGTTTATAGATTATTTAATTAGTCCATTTAATTCTTAAGTGGTTCTTAATTAATTTTTCTAGGCTTATTTATTTATCCAAAAATCATGAAAATTATTTTATCATCTAATTATGATATAACCTTCTTAAATTAAAAATTTTAGCTTAATTGGATTAAGTTAATTTTTATTCTTAGATTATGCTTTAATTAATTAATTAATTAATTAATTAGGTAATTAGGGCATGATAATTAATGTTGTTTGACTTTATGATTGAGTGTTGACTTTAGGTCATTAACCTTTGATGACCTTTAGCTTTATTAATTGGTTGCTTAAGCTTTCCTAATTACTGTCATTTCATGTGTTTAACAATTTCCGTAATAAGTATTTAGAGTAATCGGACCCTAGATTAGGGTTAGGTTAGAAACCTTTGTTGTTCAGTTGTACCGTGAAGGGAAGTTGTACTCCAGTTGTTAACTTTGATAAGCATCCATCGAGCATCATATTTATTATCTCATCGTCCTAAAGCATGCATTATAATTACGTATAGTTCCTGTAAAAGAGGAGGGTACCGAAGCTGAACCTGTCCCCGCCGAAGAGTCACCGTCCGTGGAAGTAGGGTTTGACATCTGCGGTACTGAACCCGAGCCTGAGTATCCCGTCGACCAAGGCAAGCCCCGGTTACATCTAAACTTACCTTGTGATTTTAAAAAGTGTTATTTAACTTTTATTACGGCTCTATTGCATTAAGTGCTAGGAGTTGAGTGATAACCTAATTACTGCATTATCATCCTTGATATTCCAATACCATCCTTGTGACTGTTTTGATTTAAAAATGCTTAGTATGCTTAGCATTGCTTAAGGAGAAAACTTTAAAACTTTTAAACAAAGTTTGAAGGGTTGTTGGACAATTACTTGATGAATGTTAATGTTGATAATTGGGACCGGTCGGTGGACTTGCATCGGGAAAGGAGTCCCCCTGTAGTGTCTCCGACTGAGTCAGTTAAGGACCGTACCGTTGTCTGAACTGTGTGCGTCGAGACTTTGTAACTGATCACATGCTCCGGTAAGCCTAAGACCTCGGTAATGCCAATATGTGAACGGCCAACCGCGCACTGGGAGTGGAAAGATGGCGAGAGTAGTGTGTACCCTCGTAGCCAAGGGCTGGATTGGAGGTGTACTATACTCTCGGGTGGCGCTGGACCCGGTCATGTATTGGAGGATCCGAGTGAAGGTTGATATATGTCGGTTAGAGTCCTACATATGTCGTGTGATTGGGAATCCCCAGCTGGGTCTAATCGATTCGAATCGTCGCTACTCCTCGGTTAAGGAGACTCGATTCTCTGTTCAACATCGTAGATAAGAAATAGAACTTTGGTCGAAGAAACAGAAAGATATTGAATGAATTATATGATCTAGATTAGAATCACTTACATTCTGTCGATAATTAATACTGAAATAAAATCGGGATCTTAAGGATTCACCATTAGTCGCTTTTATGCAAAAGAACTTGACTTCCTGCTGGAACCTCACCTTGATTCCCCTAGCCTGCATTCCTGAGTCGTTCCACTAGTTTTGTCGGTTAAGTCTTGTTGAGTACTTTCGTACTCAGGGTTTGTTAAACCCCTGTTGCAGGTTCGTCTCATGAGCAGGTGTGTTTTGGACCCTGTTGCATGACTGTCTTTGCGGCAAGCGACGACGAGTAGAGATGTTTGGCTCTTGGGCAGAGCATCGCGTTTTGGTGTTGTAATAATGTTAATAATGCTACTCCACTACTATGGTTGTAACACTAAACTTAAGTTTTATAAGTTTGGAACATCAAGTTTGTAAACCTATGTTATGTAAGACTTCCGCTTTTGTACTCTGATGTAATTTATTATATAAACTGTTGTAATACTATGATGCCTCTGTAATGTGATCCTGCTCGGAAGATTGTGGATGATTCGGGTTTCCCGAGGACACCCGACAGACTTCTTAAGATCTGTGGTACACTTGTACAGTGGTTAGAAGTCTTTAAGACAATAACAAGTACAGGTGGGCCATGGTAATTAGGAGGTTCTGCCACAGCTGGTATCAGAGCGATCATGGACAGAGCGATTGTAGTATTACATTTCAAAAACTTCAAAACATTTGGTTCAAATAAATGTAACTGACTATTTTGGTCCAAATTGCTTATTATCTATCTTTATTCCTCTAATAGATCTTTAGTCATGTTTAAAAGCTTTTGGTGGAATAGCATAGTAAAAGTGCCCTATAAATAAAGTTTATGTTTTGTTACCCTTGTGCAGTTAATTCAAAAATCTTTAATAATCGTTCGTATGTTAAGTCATGCATCATGCTTAATGAATCTGTTAAGTTACCTTCCCCGTTACTGAGGTTTGGGTTAAGTAGTATCAATCCTATTCATGCTAACCTTCAGATCCTCCCCAGCTATCCTTACCAAATTCTACCTTTTCCCGCTACAGGATGGCCCGTACTAAGTTGACGCCCCGCAAGTCCACCGGACCAAAGGGAGTTCCTCGTCGCCAGCTTGCTCCCAGGGACGAAAGTGCTAGCGGCAGCAGGACTGTCCCTCAGACGGAGATCGAGAGGCTTTCCGCCGAGTTAGCCCAGGCTACACGTGATAGAGCTACGGACGCTATCCAGGTCGGAGAGTTACAGAATCAGTTACGGAGGCTCACTGGGGCTCATCTGAGCTGTGAACGGATGATGGGTCGCTTAGTAACGGAAAGGAATGAGGCATGGCACCGAGAGGATGTTGCCAGGGAACGTGCTGAGGAGTTACAGTTCTATGTCAACGATCTGGAGGGAGATAATCAGGTTCTCCATGAGGAAGTACATCAGTTGTTCTATCAACTGCATCCTCCACCTGGTGCAGCTGAGCTAGACCGTGGTGTTATCCTCGCTGATGGTGGGGAATCTGCAGAGGAATCAGAGGAAGAAGAAGATCCGGAGGAAGTGGAGCCTGTGGACGAGAGTGACGATGAAGGAGGTCACGTTTCAGGAATGGACACTGACCGTGAGGACTGAGTTGGTCAAGTGCAGTGTGTAGTTAGAAGCTTATGTTAGTTGTCAGCCTTAGTTAACCGGGAAGTCCGGCATGTGTGCGGACCTGTGTTATAAATAAATGCATCTGTGTGGTGTGTTTGTAATCGCTTTTGTAAAAGTTCAATAAAAGTTTGTGAATAAAGTTTGGTTTGTTATCAACAGATGGCTCATAATGATGATGGTACGGGGGCTGCTCAGGGTGGGAATGGTGTCCCTAACCCACCACCCGTTCCACCAAATATGGCAGAGGTTATGTTCGCCCTTGTCAATGCTACTACAGAAAATGCTAGGCTGCTAAGGGAAGTGATTCAGAATAATCACAATGCACCACCAGGCAATCGGGGTCGCAATAACCACCGGAATGAAACTACTTATGTGGATTTCACTGATACTCGACCCCCAGTGTTTTCCAGAGCTGATGAACCGTTAGAAGCAGATGACTGGCTCCGCACTATGGAGCAAAAGTTTGAACTCATCGAGTGTAGTGACTTTCAGAAGCCGGTGTTTGCAGCCCAGCAACTCCGAGGTGCTGCCGGAGCATGGTGGGGAAATCATCTTGCTGCACAGCCAGCTGGTCATCGGGTGACCTGGGCGGAATTCCGTGCGGCTTTCAGAGCTCACTTTATTCCAGAAGGGATTATGATCAGGAAGTTAGAGGAATTTCTTGCACTGAAGCAGGGAGACCAGACAGTAATGCAATATGTGGGCAAGTTCAATCACCTATCATAGTATGCTGCTGATCAAATCAACTCTGATCGCAAGAAGCAAGCTTGTTTTATGAGGGGTCTGAACTCGAAGATTCGTACTATGATGACTGGTTGTCTGAATGTGACGTATCATGAGGCTGTTGATATTGCTCTTTCGTCAGAAGAAGAGTACCGGAAGCATAAAGAGGCTAAGAAGAAGAAGGTGTCGTATGGATCATCTGGTGGCAATCAAAAGCGTCAGAAGATAATTTACCATCCCCAAAATCATTTCCGTTCTCCTTTTCGTCCACCACAATTCCAAGCCCGGCAACAGACATTTGTCCGTCCTGTTGCAGCTCTATCCTATCCACGTCAGCCGAGTGCTCCTGGCATTCGTCCCCCACTTCAGCAGGGTAACAATATCAATAATTATCCCTGTTATAACTGCGGAAAGACCGGGCATTTCTCGAGGGAGTGTCCATACCCGAGGCAGTATAATCAGAATTACCAGAAAGCTGCTGTGCCCCAACAACAGAACCAGAATCAGCAAAGGGGCAATAACCAGAATGCTCAGAAAGGCAAGGCCGAGAAGAAAACTGGACGAGTCTTTTATACACAGGCCGAGGCAATACCTGAAGGAGAGCCCGTCATGATGGGTATGTTTCCTGTTGCAAATCATCCTGCAGTTATGCTTTTTGATTCAGGCGCATCACATACATTCATCAATCGTACATTTGTTATGAAACATGCAATTCCAATTGGGGAAACAAAAGAGAACTTCTTTATACAGTCGCCCGGGGGTCGTCTGTGTACTAAAGAAATGGTACATCAGGTACCTATAGTATTGGGTGGGCATACTTTTCCCACGTCCATAATAATTTTGAAGGATCAGGATATAGATGTGATCATAGGCATGAACTGGATGTATCAGCGCGGAGCTGTAATAGATACTCTGAATAGAACCATAAGGCTGAATTTACTTGATAATAGTTCTCAACTTCTTATCCAACTTCAAACACCAAAAAGGGCAGTCGAAAGAGTCTGTGCAACGTCTGTGAAAGAGATCAGTGATATACCTGTGGTTTGTGAGTTTCCGGATGTTTTCCCAGATGATCTACCTGGATTACCTCCTGACAGAGATGTGGAATTTGTAATTGAGTTGAAACCCGGTACTGCCCCAATATCTAGAAGAGCATACAGAATGCCACCGAAAGAGTTAGCAGAGCTCAAGATACAATTACAAGAGTTGCGTGATAAAGGTTTTATTCAACCTAGTTCGTCGCCATGGGGATGTCCAGCGATATTTGTGAAAAAGAAGGACAAAACCCTGAGGTTGTGTGTTGATTATCGTCCGTTGAATGAAGTGACTATCAAGAATAAGTATCCCCTTCCTCGTATTGATCTACTTTTTGATCAACTTGCTGGAGCCAAAGTCTTTTCTAAGATCGATCTTCGGTCTGGCTACCACCAAATAAAAATTCGTCCTGAGGACATTCCAAAGACTGCTTTCACTACTAGATATGGCCTTTATGAATATCTAGTCATGTCCTTTGGTCTTACCAATGCCCCCGCTCATTTCATGTATCTCATGAATTCGGTTTTCATGCCAGAGCTTGACAAGTTTGTTGTTGTCTTCATTGATGATATTTTAGTTTACTCCAAAAACAAGAAAGAACATGCGGAACATTTACGCATCGTTCTCAGTCGCCTGAGGGAACATCAGTTGTATGCTAAGTTCAGCAAATGCGAGTTTTGGCTTAAGGAGGTGCCATTTCTTGGACATGTTTTGTCGGCAAAAGGTGTTGCTGTTGACCCTGGTAAAGTAAGGGATATATTAGATTGGAAGCCCCCAAGTACTGTTCATCAGGTTCGCAGTTTCTTGGGAATGGCGGGCTATTACCGTCGATTCATTCCTGATTTCTCGAAGGTATCGAAACCCATCACTGAGTTGTTGAAGATTCAGGTCAAATTTGTTTGGTCATCAGAATGTGAGAAGGCTTTCCAAACATTGAAGAGGTTGTTAACCACTGCTCCAGTGTTAGCTCAACCAAATATTGAAAAGCCGTTTGACGTCTACTGTGATGCTTGTGGCACTGGTATTGGGTGTGTGCTGATGCAAGAAGGTCGAGTGATTGCTTATGCTTCTCGCCAACTCAAACAACATGAAGAGCACTATCCAACCCATGATTTAGAGTTAGCGGCTGTGGTTCATGCTTTGAAGATATGGCGGCATTATTTATTGGGTAATTTATGTCACGTCTATACAAATCACAAAAGTTTGAAATACATTTTCACTCAGTCTGATTTGAATATGCGTCAACGAAGATGGTTAGAATTGATAAAGGACTATGACTTAGAAGTGCATTACCATCCGGGTAAGGCAAATGTGGTTGCCGATGCCCTCAGTCGAAAGATTCATTGCAACTGTTTGACAGTGAAACCGCTGGATCTATCTTTGTGTCATGAGATTGAAAAGTTGGGTATTGAAATAGTTCAACATGGTAGTGTTGCCAATATTACGGTGGAAACAACTATAAGAGATAAGATTATTTCTGCTCAGAAGGAAA
The DNA here is from genome assembly GCA_022457205.1 of Saccharum spontaneum. Taxonomy (NCBI): domain Eukaryota; kingdom Viridiplantae; phylum Streptophyta; class Magnoliopsida; order Poales; family Poaceae; genus Saccharum; species Saccharum spontaneum. Next base: position 42,683,409 of record CM039601.1, on the reverse strand, counting down.
ATAAGGGTATAGTTCACATAAAGGAAAAAGTCAGAAAGGGAAAAGGCTTATGTTTTAGAATTGATGAAACAGATGTTCTCTGGTTCAACGATCGTTTGGTTGTACCTAAGGTTCCGGAGTTACGTCAATTGATTCTGGATGAAGCACATTTGACTAAATTCTCTATCCATCCTGGAAGTAATAAAATGTATCATGATCTGAAACAAAGATTCTGGTGGACCAAGATGAAGATTGAGATTGCCAGATACATAGCCAAGTGTGACACCTGCCAGAGAGTGAAGGCTGTACATCTGAAGTCAGCCGGAGTGTTGCAGCCGTTACCCATTCCATCTTGGAAGTGGGAAGATATCAATATGGATTTCATAGTGGGTCTGCCCAAAACAGCAAAAGGGTTTGATTCTATCTGGGTTATTGTGGACCGCCTCACTAAGTCAGCGCATTTCATTCCAGTTCAAACTACATATCCAACTATCCGGTATGCTAAGATATATTTTGACCGAATTGTCAGTCTGCATGGGATACCTAAGACAATTGTATCTGATAGAGGTACACAATTTGTTAACAATTTCTGGAGGCACTTACATGAATCACTGGGTACTAAACTTCTGCATAGTACCGCTTATCATCCTCAAACAGATGGTCAGGCTGAAAGGGTCAATCAAGTTCTAGAAGATATGTTGAGATCTTGTGTGCTCAATTACTCAGATTCTTGGGACGACTGTTTACCTTTGGTAGAATTCTCCTACAATAACAGTTATCAAGAAAGTATCAAAATGGCACCGTTTGAAGCACTGTATGGACGCCGCTGCAGAACTCCACTGAATTGGTCAGAATCAGGAGAGAGATGGTTCTTCGGGGTTGATTTAGTAAAAGAAACTGAAGAAAAAGTCAGACGTATACAAAATAATATAAAGATAGCACAGTCTCGTCAAAAGAGTTATGCAGATAAAAGACGACGAGCACTGGTGTTCGACAACGGAGATTATGTATACTTAAAGGTATCGCCCATGAAAGGAGTTACTCGGTTTGGGGTTAAAGGCAAATTGGCACCCAGATATATTGGACCGTTTCAAATTCTGGAACGATTTGGTAAAGTGGCTTACCGTTTAAGGTTACCTGAACAACTCTCTGCAGTACACAATGTGTTCCATGTGTCACAGCTAAAGAAGTGTCTACAAGTGCCTGACCAAGTAATTGATTTTGAGGGGGTCGAGCTTGAACCAGATCTAACATATTCAGAGCATCCTGTCAGAGTTTTGGATCAGAAAGATCGTGTCACCCGGAGTAGAACAATCAAGTGGTATAAGATTCAATGGAATCAGCATTCAGAAGAGGAAGCAACCTGGGAATCTGAAGATTATTTGCTGGAAAACTTTCCCGACTTCTTTGCTTCCATCTAAGTTACAATTTCCTCTCTAGATTGTAACTCCTTCTTTTAAAACCTTGTGATGTAAAATACCTACCTGTTTTATGAACAAAATCTTGAATGTGTTTGTATGACACGTTTCCTTTTCCATTACCTAACCCAAGGCTTTAAATCTCGGGACGAGATTTCTTTAAGGGGGAAGGGCTGTAACACCCCTGGTGTTATAGTAACTAAAAACCTGCCATGTCATCATTTGCACTGCAAATCATCCATGATTAGGTTAACACTGTTATGCATTAACTAAAATGAGTTTGAATTCTTAGGTTCAATGTGTTCCTCGTTGTGTGGTTCGAAATCCGAAAACCCTAATTTCGTTATCACCGCAAATACTTAGTTTATGCCCTGCGTAATTTGAGGTGTATGACGGTGTTATACACTAGTGCCAAGTGTAGGGTATAAGCTCAAGTCCAACCTATAAAATAAAGCTTCAAGTTTGAGTTAGGGTTTGGAATCCAAAGCTTGTTACAAGTTTTCCGATTCGAATTCGAATTCAAATTTGAGGAATTACTAAAAGAATTTCTTAAGTCAAATTGGTCAACCTAGGGAGCCATTTGGTCAACCATGTGAGGCTTGACTCAATGATGCCCTAAGGTGAAGGTGTGATTCCTAAGTAACCAAAGTTAAGAAAGAATCAAGTTTCAATTCAAAACTTTTCCGGAAACATTGAAAAACAAAACCCTAGTTTTACCCCTTTTGATATAAATCAAAATCTAAGCAAAATTTGGGAAAAAGTGTAAAACCAATTTTGTAGATATTTTCAAGGGCTACAAGTTTGATGTTTCGAGTTTTCAAAGTTTCAATGTAAAATTTAAAGTAATTTTGAAAAGATTCAAATCTCAAAATTGTCCCCTTTTCATTTTCCCTACCCAATTTCAAAATGCAAGCATAATTTGAAAATATTTTGAATAGCAAAGTTGTAGGTCTACCCTAGATGTACAACTTTGGTATTTTGAGTTTTTGAAGTTTCAATACAAAATTCAAAGTAATTTTGGTTTTTCAGATTTCCCAAAAATGTCCCTTTTTGAATTCAAATTCAAATTTCAAAAACTAAGCCGAATTGGAAAATGTTCATATTGAGAAAGTTGTAGATCTTTGAAAATTGAACAACTTTTGTTTTTACAGATTTTCAACTTCTATTGAAAATTTGAGAGTAATTTGAATTTTGATTCCAGTGGCAATTCTGTAAATATTTTGAAATCATCGTCAATCACCGCACGCCACCTCTCCCGACGCCGGCGACCTTCGCTCCGCTTCCAGGCGCGCCCGCGGCGTCCCGCGACCGCCTCGTCACGGCCGTTTTCTCCGCGTGTCGCCACCACACCGTCTGGGCTCGGCTATAAAAGCCACCGTCGTCGGCCAAAGCCGTTTCTCTTCCTCCTCCGCTCATCGCCGCAACCGGCCACCGCCATCCGCCGCCCAAATTCGCCGCTGCTGCTGCGTCACCGCCCCCTAGCTCTCGCCTCCAGCTCCGCAGCGCGTGCGCGCAGCTCCTGGAGCCCTCAATTGCGTCTCACCTTCTCCGCATTCGCCAGCGCGTTCTCTTCTTCCTCGCGGCCGGCAGCAACGCCACCGTGACCGCCTCACCGTGGACCGGCCACTCCAGCGCCTCTCCGTCGTCACCGAATCGCCCAACGCAACCTCTGTGAGCCCCTGATCATGATGCTCCTCTTGTTTTAGTCTCTACCGTACCGTAGTCGCGTTTTGCTCGTCGCGTCGCCGTTCGGGTCGCCGCCGAGACCGCCATGGCCGCGGTCACATCTCCTCCGTGCGGTAGCAGTTACAATTCGTGCTTTAGCTGTGTTCGCGTGGTTCGGGTGTTGGTGTTGAGCCGTTGGGCAGGGGTCCGACTCACCGGAGCCTCGTCGACGGTGAGTTCCCGTCGGTGATCACCGCGGTGGCGAGTCCGCGCGCGCGGGAGAGAAGGAGAAGAGAGGGAGGCGAGGATGACAGGCGGGTCCCGGGCGTCAGAGAGAGAGGAGCGGGAGCGGGCGCGTGTGCAGGCCGGGCCGCGCTAGTGGGCCGAGCGGGCCGCGCGTGGGAGAAACAGGCCGGGCCGAGAGAGAGAAAAGGAGAAAGGCAGCCCGCGTTGGAAATTTTGTTTTTCCTTTTTCAAAAATGTAAAATGAATTTCAGTTTTATTATTTATGTTATAAATTATTTATAATTCCAAAAATTATGAAAATTTTTGAGTAACCCTTTTTCACTGTATACTATTTAGTAAAAATAATAAATATCAATTTTGAGTACTGTTTATAGATTATTTAATTAGTCCATTTAATTCTTAAGTGGTTCTTAATTAATTTTTCTAGGCTTATTTATTTATCCAAAAATCATGAAAATTATTTTATCATCTAATTATGATATAACCTTCTTAAATTAAAAATTTTAGCTTAATTGGATTAAGTTAATTTTTATTCTTAGATTATGCTTTAATTAATTAATTAATTAATTAATTAGGTAATTAGGGCATGATAATTAATGTTGTTTGACTTTATGATTGAGTGTTGACTTTAGGTCATTAACCTTTGATGACCTTTAGCTTTATTAATTGGTTGCTTAAGCTTTCCTAATTACTGTCATTTCATGTGTTTAACAATTTCCGTAATAAGTATTTAGAGTAATCGGACCCTAGATTAGGGTTAGGTTAGAAACCTTTGTTGTTCAGTTGTACCGTGAAGGGAAGTTGTACTCCAGTTGTTAACTTTGATAAGCATCCATCGAGCATCATATTTATTATCTCATCGTCCTAAAGCATGCATTATCATTACGTATAGTTCCTGTAAAAGAGGAGGGTACCGAAGCTGAACCTGTCCCCGCCGAAGAGTCACCGTCCGTGGAAGTAGGGTTTGACATCTGCGGTACTGAACCCGAGCCTGAGTATCCCATCGACCAAGGCAAGCCCCGGTTACATCTAAACTTACCTTGTGATTTTAAAAAGTGTTATTTAACTTTTATTACGGCTCTATTGCATTAAGTGCTAGGAGTTGAGTGATAACCTAATTACTGCATTATCATCCTTGATATTCCAATACCATCCTTGTGACTGTTTTGATTTAAAAATGCTTAGTATGCTTAGCATTGCTTAAGGAGAAAACTTTAAAACTTTTAAACAAAGTTTGAAGGGTTGTTGGACAATTACTTGATGAATGTTAATGTTGATAATTGGGACCGGTCGGTGGACTTGCATCGGGAAAGGAGTCCCCCTGTAGTGTCTCCGACTGAGTCAGTTAAGGACCGTACCGTTGTCTGAACTGTGTGCGTCGAGACTTTGTAACTGATCACATGCTCCGGTAAGCCTAAGACCTCGGTAATGCCAATATGTGAACGGCCAACCGCGCACTGGGAGTGGAAAGATGGCGAGAGTAGTGTGTACCCTCGTAGCCAAGGGCTGGATTGGAGGTGTACTATACTCTCGGGTGGCGCTGGACCCGGTCATGTGTTGGAGGATCCGAGTGAAGGTTGATATATGTCGGTTAGAGTCCTACATATGTCGTGTGATTGGGAATCCCCAGCTGGGTCTAATCGATTCGAATCGTCGCTACTCCTCGGTTAAGGAGACTCGATTCTCTGTTCAACATCGTAGATAAGAAATGGAACTTTGGTCGAAGAAACAGAAAGATATTGAATGAATTATATGATCTAGATTAGAATCACTTACATTTTGTCGATAATTAATACTGAAATAAAATCGGGATCTTAAGGATTCACCATTAGTCGCTTTTATGCAAAAGAACTTGACTTCCTGCTGGAACCTCACCTTGATTCCCCTAGCCTGCATTCCTGAGTCGTTCCACTAGTTTTGTCGGTTAAGTCTTGTTGAGTACTTTCGTACTCAGGGTTTGTTAAACCCCTGTTGCAGGTTCGTCTCATGAGCAGGTGTGTTTTGGACCCTGTTGCATGACTGTCTTTGCGGCAAGCGACGACGAGTAGAGATGTTTGGCTCTTGGGCAGAGCATCGCGTTTTGGTGTTGTAATAATGTTAATAATGCTACTCCACTACTATGGTTGTAACACTAAACTTAAGTTTTATAAGTTTGGAACATCAAGTTTGTAAACCTATGTTATGTAAGACTTCCGCTTTTGTACTCTGATGTAATTTATTATATAAACTGTTGTAATACTATGATGCCTCTGTAATGTGATCCTGCTCGGAAGATTGTGGATGATTCGGGTTTCCCGAGGACACCCGACAGACTTCTTAAGATCTGTGGTACACTTGTACAGTGGTTAGAAGTCTTTAAGACAATAACAAGTACAGGTGGGCCATGGTAATTAGGAGGTTCTGCCACATTCCGCTTCCTTAAAGAGCGGGGGCTTGGTATCCAGAAAGTCCTTGAAATCGTTGTACTGATTTGGCTCTGGGCCCTGACGGCCATGACGAGCCTCTCGATTAGCCAGTTGGCGAATGGCGTCAGCCAACATACGCTGCCCTTCAACCACTGATTGCATCAACTCGGCCGGAGTAGGTGGTGGCGGAGGGGGCGGCTGTTCCTCCTCCTCATTTCCACGACCCCGACGTAGATTGTACGACATCTGCAAAATGCATAGCCAAAGAGCACTGACGATGTAGGAAATTTATAGATGAATTATTGCGAAATATCAAACTGACTTCATGAATAGATTTCTCATAATAATTAAGGCACAATAATTCATCACAACCGCACAATCCATTCAAGCGCATCAATTGACGAAATCATACTAGGTAATCCAACAAGATGTTCTTTGATAAAGGCTCACTCACAGGGAGCACAACGGTTACCGGACCGTTTACGTTGCTATCTACGTGATTTTTGACCTTTCGCACGGTACTTGGATTCGATCTTAAGATTTTTAGTTGACTGTGAAAGACTACTTCAAACTGACCACAAGGAGACTTCTCAATGGAGAGTTCCATGGTGGATCATGACTAGCCACCTCGATACCTGCGCGTGCCAAGCAGCACAACCTTATGTCGCGCGCCATAGGAGGCCCTCGGTTTCGTCACGGCACCGAAGGGTGCTAATCGTGACACCATCATCGAACACAACACAATAAGACATCCCATCGCAATCGAAATTAACAGGTTCAAACTACATTCAGGAAACATACGGTCCAACCTTACATCCCAAAGTCAAGTTATTACAAGGCCTCACTCCTACACAGGGAGGCGCAAAAGACGATCCTAACATTATAGGTACGTGATGACTACTCTAAGCATCATCCTCCGAGTCAGTGTCAAGGATCTCCCCGCCGTCCTCATCATTGACAGGCTCTAACTCCTCGTCTTCTTCTTCTGGCTCTTCCTCTGGTGCTTCCGCAGGTGGGGCATCCTATGGTCCATCGACCTCCACTTCATCATCATCCTCAGCCATGAAGATTCCTGAACCCATGTCCTCATCTACATTGTTGTTTCTAGGTAGCAGGGGATTAAGTTGGTTGTTCAGGCGGTGCACTTCTTCATGAAGGTTGTCATTGTATTCTTCAGCATTCTCTAACTGCTGTTCGAGCTCAAACTGACGAGCCCTCAGAACGTTCTCCTCGTGCCAGGCTTCATCCCTCTGTTCCATCACACGGACCAACATACGCTGACAGTTGCGATTTGCCACTGTCAACCTCTGGACTGCAAGCGTTTCTTGATCACGATCATGAATCACTTGCTCCAGTAGTTGTCGTGCTGCATCCCTAGCAGCAGTCACCTCTGCCAACTCAGCCCATAACCTATCCACCTCAGAGGGCTCAGGACGGGGCTCGCGTGGAGCTAACTGGTGGCGAGGGACCCTTCCACCAGTTGACTTACGGGCTGTCATCCTGGTACGTGCCATCTGTATCAACAAGATATGACTTAAAGTGAGAATCATTTAGGGGATACGAAATTTAATTTAGTCGGGACTATTGAAATTTTTAAGGAGGGAGTGAATGACATGTATGATATAATTAAACATGATGCATGCACGTTCCGTACATCCTCTCACCTTAGTAAAAAAAACTAAAGTGCTAACGCTAAGCGGTGGCATACATACGTTCTCTCATAAAAGCGAAACTATCGGTCTACTCGTTACGCTGTCAGTGTACCTGCAGAAAATTTCATTGCAGCCCAACAATTCCCAAAATAACATACAAGAAAGCAGTAAACTAAATACTTTCCATATACACATCCCCGGATGTATATATTTCAGTATCAAAGCTACCCGATTGATAGATGCCCACAATTAAGTGCTTTTACGTAGTCACATGGTTTGAACATGTAAGTATGCAAGCCACCAAAACTACTCTCCCCTAGACCGCCGGTTGGACGATCATGCTCTCACAACTCATACTTACCAGAGCGTCGAGGTGATAGGGACTCTAACCTCCCCTTGGTCTCACGCCAATGTCCCCAAGCACATCCTTTCTCTCCTCCAAGAAGCAACCTACCATTCGATTCCCGGCCTGAATCACATTACTCGGCTTCGCGGTCAGAACGACTTATCCGGCCAACTAAGTGTTAGACTGCGTTTAACATGACTCAAGGACGTACAGCGAATCGGTCCTTAAACGACTCAGACGGGCATGGCTCCACACCCAAGACGTGAAGTGTCTTGCAGCTGTACCATTGAACTCCCGCCCGGTCTCAATTTCATTTTAAAGCATGGTTCCATCACGATAGCCATAAGCCACTCGCGACCCAATCCTATCTCTCGCGGATGACCAGAAATCACCCGACTTCTACCGTACTAAGCAGGGCTAAGCATTGACACGTGCCTAAACCTAATATAGGATTTAAGTACAATATCTGGACAAGGACAGGTATCATGCAACAATTGTTTTCATACAACTCCTACTACTTAATGCAATAAACAATTAAAAGTACTCAAGATATATTTATAAACGATGGGTTCAGCATGCACCGGGGCTTGCCTTTGAGAAAGGTTACGGGTCTGTGATCCGGACACTCGGGTAGATCTTCGGCCGGAGCTTCCCCGACGTTTGGTTCTTCTGCTGACTCCTCCGGTTGACTCTGCACCTCCTCCGGTATCACTGGTTCGAATTCTAGGAGTGTCACTCCCTCCGGAACACCTATTGCATGAGTGCACAATAAATCTCATGAATGCATAGTGAAAGATGCAGTATGCTCGGAATGAAATGCATTACAACAATTTTAAAGCTCTATTCAAATCACTTCAGAAGAGTAGGTGCAAATTTCCTCTCCGGTAGAGAAGTACTCACCTAATCTACTTAACCTAAGATAAAGCTGCTCTTCTTCAGTTAAGGCCCTAACACCTAACAATTACAAGAGTAGCATTTCTTAAGATACCACACCACAAAAATCAGCAAAATACCACAGTAAAGCATTCTGGACAGCGACTACTTGTTTTTAGCATAACTGGAGATTTCCAATTCCAAAAGATATGATCTAAGACAATCTGGAAAGCCCAAGAAATGCACTACAATTCATTTTCAGACCTCAACCCCAAACTCCTAAGTTTTCTATGTCAAATTTCATAAGTCCCAGAATCTGTTCTCTCTAAACAGAGAGTAGCAGATTCTGAACTGCCACTTTAAACAACAATAACTCTCAAACTACTAAGCCAAATGCTCCTAAATTTTAACACAAGCTAGTTTATCAAGTTTACTACAACTTTGGTATTTACAAGTTTTCCAGCAACCATATTTATCAAAGGTTAAACTTAGAAATACTACCAGCTGTCCAGAAAACCTAAAATTGCAAGGGTTAAATATTTATTGATGTGGCCAAAGATCCCTAAAACCAAACTAAGATTACCAAAAGTTCACATGGGGTATAAAAACACCAGAAAGTAATGTGTGACCACCTAGAACATTTATTTAAACTCATTTCTTAATTTACTTAATTAATTAGGTGGAATTTTAAATATATATGTAAACTGCTCCTAAAATTCTACAAAAATTACAGGGGGCTCTCTAATCCAAAAAGAGACCACTGTAAAAATTTCAACAAATTTTATTCACAGAAACTCCCTATACAAAATTCATAAGTCAAAAAGGCTGATTTTTGTATAATTAATACATCATATTGAAAAGTATCAAACAATAGATTTCATATTTTTCTTAGAAACTCTAGGGTACCAAGACATTCTCCAAAAAGTTACAAGAACATTGCACATGTAGAAAAATTACAAAAATTCATTCAATTATTTCCTAGAATAACATGATAGCCTTATAACTTGAAAATTACTTAAGCACTGATGCCCAAATTTTTACCAAAGCTAGGGCAAGTACAAAGTAACCTACCCACCAAATTTCATGATTTTTGGGACACTACAGCTCAAGTTATAGATTTAACAATTCTGCATGCATTTAAAAACACATTTGCAAGATCTATTTAATTCTCCCAGAAACTAAACATAACATACCATGTATATATTTTTCTAAAATACTACACATCATGTAGATCCTAACAAAATTTATCTCATGATTTTTGGGTCAGTAAAACCCTAGATCTACATTTTTCAAACTTCTACAAAAATCTGTGACAAAATGATTAAATGAAATAATTTTCACTTGGATTGGGCCGGCCCGGGAAAGCGCGGCCCACGACGCGCGCGCGCGGCCCGCTCGGCATCCCGCCCGCGCGCGGCACTGACGTGCGGGCCCCCGAAGTCAGCGACCGGGAGCAGGGGCGCGGCGACAGTGAGCTCCGGCGAGCGATTTCTCGCCGCCGGTGGCTCCTCCGACCGATCCACCTTCACGGTCATCTTGCCCAAACCAACCCGCATCAAGGCCACCACTTTTCCCCAAATTAGCTACACCATAGAACCCCGACCGACGGCGATGGCGGACGGCCGAGGTGCCTGGCGGTACGCCGGCGAGTCCCGGCCATCGCACGTCCTACCTAAAGGTGTACCACCTTCCTGGACTCCTACCGGACCTACCGAGACCACCATCACCGACGGAGACGGAGCGGAACCGAGGGACCACGTGAGCACCTGGCCGGCGGCCATGGCGCGGTCGTGCGCGGTTGCGTTCCGGCCCGGTTAGCTCGATGCTGTCGGTAACGTCATAACCCTAGCATCTACACGTGATAGGGAGGGGGAAACGCGGGTGATGGCAGGCGGAGAACTACTGAGTAAGGCTGGCCACGGCGACCCGGACATGGCGGAGCTCCGGTGAGCTTTTGGGAGCGGCGGAAATGGCAATGCGGCTCACCTCGAGCTCAATCAACGCCACCAGTAGGTTGAGGAGGTGTAGGGCGATGAGGCGGAGGGCTGGACGTGGTTTGGAGAGCGGTGGTGAGTGCGCGAGCTCGGAGGTGGCTGCGGCGGCAAATGGCATCCCGGTTTTCGTCTCGGCGAGCACGGCCAGAGCGGGAGGGAGGAAGAGAGACTGAGCGCGCGCGAGGGGGGTGAAGGTGGCCGCTCGGGTTTCAATTCGCGCCTGGACTCGCAACGTGGAGGGAGCTGCAGCGCCCGGTCGACACGCGGCGACGCTGTTCTGCCCGAGCGCCACGACGCGCGGTGGTCGAGCTCGTGACTGAAACCGACTGCAAGTGTCATCGGTGGTCGACTGACAGAGGGATTTCATCGCCTCATAGCTCGTGAGGGCCGTAGTTAACAAAAGTGTAGAGCTACGTGAGGGCTTCAACATTGCCAATAGGGCCGTGAGCCAATTTGGCTTGGTTAGTGAGATACAACGCTCCAAAGTGAAGCACACGAGATCTGAACTGAGTTTCAGTTACTTTCCCCGACTGAAACTCGATTTTTGAAGCACTCTAACTCACAAACCGTTGGAAACCAGACTTGGGTGATGTTGGCAATGTTGTAGAGCTACATGAGGACTACAAGTTTGTCAATATGGGCGAAGGCTGATTTGGCCTGGTTTGCAAACTACAAGCTCCTAAAGTAGGCCTCAGTAAAACTGGAGGTTCAAATTTCAGACTTAGAAAAATTCTAAGTATTGAAGCCACTCCTCTAGCTGACTTGTGGGCCACTTTTGAGCATGTTCTGGTCAATTTCATGAGATGGTCATATTAAGACTTTTGTTCCCCATAAAATTCTTTACAACTTTGCTTAAGGGTGCTCTTCCATGCAAGGTCTCTAAGTTAGACTTTTTAATTGGTCAAACTAGAACATCCTAGGGTCAAATGGTGGCCAACCATCTCTTGTAGGGCATTTTTGAAATTTTGATCAACATGAACCTTGCTCTAAAAGTTACCCTAAGTATAATTAGGGTGTTGTAGGACATGATTGGCTACTTTACCTTTTTGTCACACCAACTATCAAATACTCATGATATGAACCAAACAAACCCTAGAACAATCACATGAGTTGCATTACATAAAATAGTAAACATGAATTATGCATGCTTATGCTTATGCAAATGCAATGCAATTATGGACTAAACACTTGAGTTGTTACTCTTATCCTCTAAGCGCCAAGGCCTTTCTCTGAAAGTGGGCCGTCTTATACCCATCGGGCTTCTTTAATAATCCGGAGTGTGCACATGAGCGTTCAAGACGGGTGTAGCCCCCCGAGCCCCTGGTTGATTAAGAGAGTCAGTCGTAGGGTTAGTCGTAGTATCATAGAGTTAATTCTGAGTCACTGGCCAAAGCGGTGATGACAGGTACGATGATCACTGGCCAGATACGGCCTGATGAGACAAGTGTACAATCCTACCCACTATGGGATGGGATCCACGATGGAAGCCTTGACTTAGAGGCCATCCAGGTTGGCGGGAACCACGACCCAACAGTAGGGATCGTGGCTCCCCGCTCCTCAAGACAACAAGGTGATCACCGACCTAGGGGCGGCCACCAACTCCTGTACGACGCCCCAGAAAATCGGGAGACGATGACGAAAACCACGATGGAAACCATGTCGCACAGGATGCCTAGCGCATCACCGCCATGCCTACAGTGCCACCACAACCGGCGCAGAAGCACCACGCCACACACCATGCCACGACATGGCCACAAGATGATGATGACAGTCACACCCGGACATGATCCACAAGATGGCGTAGCTTGCAAGCCAAGTTAGCTAGACCCTCCCTCAGGCTCATGATCCCTCGGTCACGAGAACCTCCTTCTTTGTATGTGCCCTAGCCCCGAACTCTATATAAGGGTGGTCAGGGCACCCTTTTCAGACATTCTGAGTCCCCTACTCATTCACTCACCCTCCATCGTAGCACGACTCCTGAAGCTTCCCTTTGGGAAGCCTGTCGCCTAGTTTAGGTTCTTCTACCTCTTTCATCATTCTTACACCCTCCATTGTAAGAACTTTAGAGCATTCAAGTGAGAAACACGCACTCGATCATCTCTGAGACTGGACGTAGGGCTCCGGCTTGAACCAGTATAAATCATCGTGTCTTTTGGATGTTACCATCGTCTTTCTGGAGTAGCGCGGCGATCGTATAAGTTTACTAGTCCAGTTTACGAAACACCGATAAGATGCATGTTGCAAGTGTTTGTTCAAAATATTTAATCTGTTTTCAGACGTATGTTGCAATCGTTTTTATCTGGATGTTTCATGTGTTTTACACATATGTTAAATAGTATGTTCCAAAATGTTGTAGTTGCAGTCTTATACTTTTATGTTGCAGTAAGTGGTTTCATGTTGCAAGTTACGAGTGTTATTTTTGGATGTTTCATGTGTTCTACACACATATTGCAAATGCATGTTCCAAGTGTTTCATCTGTTTCAGACGTATGTTGTATTTAATTTTTTTCGTGTTGCAAGTGTTTTATATTGTTCGGCTGGGGTGAGTCACGGGGCAAGAGGACGGCGTGCGCGGTGCGCCGTGGGGCAACAGACGGGTGCGCTGGGTGCGGCTGATGGGTGCTCCGGTCAGGGGCACGCCGGGTCCTGGCTCTCGAGTGCCGCCCATGCGGAGAGAAAGGAGCGGGTCTGGGGAATGACCGGCGGGCGTTGATACGGGGGTGGAGTGCGCGCATGGGGCGGGGCGAATCCGGACGAGAGGGGCGATGACAGACTAGGGCAGGTTGCGCGGGTGTCCCGACGTGCGCGCCAGTCTTCGGGACGCTAGCCACGCTGATTTTCTTTTTTTTTAGGCAAAAAAATACGATTTTCTTTTTGAATCGATTGCAGGTCATTTCAATGAGACCGTTTGGTCCATGGGCCGGCCTAACTCTAGTCCAAGGCCCGCAGCCACGTGGCTGACGTTTTTGGGCCTTGGGGAGGGCCGGGAGGCGGCGTACGCCGGAGGTTGAGCGGACGGACCCAAGCCTCCAGCGGAACCCAATCTAGCAATCCTTCGCCTCCTCGCTCCCTGGCCTCCCCGTCCGCCCTCCGCCTCCGTCTCCGTCTCCGCTTCCCCAATCCGCCGACGCAGCACGCAGGTAACCACAACGCTGACGCCTCTGTCTGGTGTGGATAGCTTCCTGGCTCTAGGCGCCTCCCTGCTTTGTTTGGTAGGGTTTTAGTGTGCCTATTAGGTGCGGGATTAGGATGGGTGAGTGGAGCATTTTCATTTTTCATCGGTTTGGATTGCTCGGGCGTTGAAAGGGTTGATACGGGCAGCAGGCCTTTCGTATGAACTTCACTCGGCATGTCAGCAAATAGCTATTCGTTCATTCGTTGGATACTTGGATGGTACTGTACTGCTGTTCTCTGATTGGGGTTTGCAAACAGGGGCTGCGGAATGCCCCAAATCCATGGCACAATTTGGTGCACGTGTAATGGAATTTAGTGTTAGGAGTTAGGACTACTCACTAGTTGATGTACTGCGTTTACCCAGCTTTCAAGATAAGCAACTTAACTGGTTAGGATCTGCTAAAGTTTCACTTTGTTGGTGTTATCAGATTAAACATGACCTCCACCATTTAGTCCTCACTACAGTTTCCATCTGAATCCTTAATAGGAAAAAAAAAGTATTACAACATTCTTCCAGATGTTCTTTGAGCCTTTCACAACATCCATGCAGAACTCAAGTTATGAAATGGAAACATATAAGCAAAATCATGCCCTCGCTTTAGATAGAAGATCAAATCGTCTTGTTCTCTTAAGAAAATTTTGTGACTTCTGGAGTTCTGGTGAATAATTTTGATCTGTGACTACTGACTACTAATGGTGACTATTTCCTATGCCATAAAATGGAAGCTATGTCGTTTTGCTTTATATCGTTTGAGTTGATACTGATTTTACTTTCATATAAGCTACACTTATCTCAGATTTCTGTGTGCTTGGTACTTACATCTCTGTTTTAGTTGTACAGTGTTAGGCCTTTGGCTCTAAACCATTCTGGGATTCAAGAAGTACGGAAACATGAGCTACTTCCAAGCTACAATACACAAGCCTCATAGTATGCTCACTGCGTACGAGCCAGTAGCTGGTCTTGGAAGGGCCCGTGAGCTACTTCATCAACATTCTCTATGCCCACATTCAACCAGATCCTTCAAGCTGCAGGAGCAAGTGTATCCAAGGCTTTTTCTAGTTTCTGCTTGCCATAAAAGGCTTGGTCCTGTATATGCTTCGAGTGGGAAAGAGAACCCTAAGATTATCAATGATGTAAGGAGTTTTGTTGCTTTCCCCTGGATTTCTTTCCTTCTCCCATTTTAAGCTATTATCATGCAGTAACTGATTCTTTTACCTAATGCAGACATACTTCCCACTTGTTATGTTATCGTAAGAATGGTGTTGTAAAACTTGTAATGCCTTTTGGTATTGACAAAAGGGACATGCTTATCAACTTTTCTTTATCTTCTTGCTGTGGCATCCAAATTCATGGAGTGCATTGTATCAGGAACTTGTTTAATTCTGAATTGCTTAGCAATTAGACAAGTTTGATCTGACCGGTTATTCTGTTTGAGTATTTTGGTAGATGTTGAACTAAGGTACTCTGTTAAAGTATTTTGGTTGGTACTCTGTGTGTTATACTAAATTTAGAATAATGTAGAGCGATATAACTCTATTTGGTTGGACTTCATGTGCATGACATTTTTGTGATATAATTCAAGCATAGTAGCATGTCCAAAAGCTTTTTCGATACCAATGTGCTAGTTTTTTTTTATTGCCTTTTTTCCAGCCCTTTTCAATGGAATCTTTGAACAAAGCTATGGCAGAAGCAAAAAGACCAAGGTCAATTCAAGACGTGCTGATGGAGCAAATGGCTAAGATTGGAGGACTAGGCTCTGGTGGAAATGGAGGAAACAAAAACCGTTATGGACGTGGTGGTGGTGGTTCTGATGGGCCAGAGGACGAGTCTTTTAAGGAATCATTATATGAGATGATCCAGATTTTGATAGCAACTGTTGCATTCATACTTGTGGTAACGTCATCACTTCATTTTTACCAGTTTATAGTATTCTGCTATATTTTTAGATGAAGATTTGTGTTAGCCCACCAATTTCAAACCTCTTTAGTTTTTTATTCATGGGGATGGTACCATTGCATCATAATACTGTATTTTCATTATCCTGAAATACCATTTTTCTACCCATGCTATTAGTTAAATAAGGAAGAACAATAAGGATTACTGGAGCAGAGAATATTCAAAGTGAACCTTGATGAGCTTAATGATATACACATAAACAGTATACTTTAATCTTTTGCAACTATCCATGTGGTTTTACTTTTGTCAAAGAAACACACATATCATGTATATCTGGATTGATCAATGTGAACAGATTTATAGGGAACACAATAATACTTCGGCAGTAGTATCGTAAAGGGATGCAGAACTGGATTTCACAAATTAACATCACCACTGGCTTGGTGGTTGGTAATCTGTGCCATGAAGGTTCTCTCGTAGCTGTGTCGTGTAATTCTCTTCTGCTTAATGAAAAACGGGCTATATTCCCCGATCGCGAAAAAAAATTAACATCAGTACATGGAAACTATTGTGCTTTCTAAATTCTAAATCACTCCTTTTGCGCTCTTTCTTATGCAGTATATCCATATAATAAGAGGGGAGGAGTTATACCGCCTTGCTAGGGACTACACCAGATATATGGTTACTGGGAAAAGAACAGCTCGACTGAAACGCGCAATGCTAAACTGGCGCGATTTTTCCGAGAGCATCACCAAGAATGATGTTGGTGCACAAGAAGACTACTACGGAAGATCAACTTCTTCCGAGTCCACATGGTGGCAACAGCCCCAACACCTCGTTCGTCGTGTGGAGGAGCTCTGCAGAGGCTATTTGCGCCCGCACGCGCAGGAATCGTAGTTCGGTGGTCCGACACTGTTTTGTCGGCCTCTGAGTTTTCCCATTGTGGTGATGTAGATGAGTTTGCTGCTCAAGTGATCTGCGGCCGTTGGTCGTCCTCGCCTGGTGCTGGTCTGTGGACTATGTTCGCTGAAAAGATGGGAGAGTTTCTGTTTGATTTCTGTCACTTATCAAGACCCGGTTGTTGTACCTGTGATGGTCTGTCGGTCAATGAGATGCCGGTGGCAACTTGAATGCTTCGTCTGATGGATCATAACTACATATGAACGTACGAGTACCAAAAGACATTGTAACTGCAATCATTGAACTTTTTTTTGTGACAAATGTGTTGTTCGCCCGTATTGGTTTCACTTTCCTGTGGAATTGCCCTTCATTTCTGTGAGCCTGTTTGCAAGAGCGGAGGGTTTTTCACCCCCCACGCCGCTGGAAACGTTCATTCCTTATCATGGCCGTGTGATTGCAGATTGCGTTACAAACTTTCTGAATCTGATGGAGAAATTTGTCCACCTGTATATGTGTTTTGGCTGCCCTCTTGATTTTGCCGACGCCATGAACGTTGAATAATAGGTTTGGCTGGAGCCAGTATTTGATTGATCATACGCTTCAGAAGTCAGCACCCGTGATGATCTTGGCGGTTTCTGGTGTCTTGATTAGGAAGCAACGCATGATTAACCCAGTGCCATAACAAATTCGAGATGGAACGGAACAAACTGTCCTCGTCTTCTATATGATCGTCGGAGTACGAATCCAGATATCCAATCAAACAGGTCATAAACAGCAGGGTCGTGGTAGGTTACCTCCTAATGATGAAACCGCGATTTGCGGAGTAGCGCGGCCGAAAGCCAGGTGCCACCGCATGAGGACGTACGTGCCGTGTCGACCACCGCAGGGGCGAATTAGACTACCCGCACTCATAGACCTCTATATTTATCCTCTATACGTACTAGTCAGCAATATTCTCTCCTCTATACTCAATTCTTCCGCACCCATCTATCCTCTATATCATCATCTATCCACTCTATTCACTGTGGGATCCACTTGTCACTTTATCTAAATATATCCATGTGTGATCTAGTTTTGAAGGATTTATTGAGACGAATTTAATGGTGCAATCAAAATTTAATTTGGATTTTTGGTTTGTGAGTTATAGCATTTTTTTCCTTTATTTAGTTAGTGGGGCCCGTCACTATAGAGTATAGAGTAAGCACTACTCTAAATATAGAGTGAGAGAAGTATAGAGTATCGTTTTAGAGTATCCAGTGCAGCAATTTTTACTCTATATTCATACTCTAAAGTTTTAGAGTATCGTTTTAGAGTATCGACTGCGGGTAGTCTTAGCAAGCTATAAGCACATGTCATCATCACCGAAAACGAGTTAAGCAAAGCACCCCATCTGGGTAGACACGTAGGCTTTGCGACTTGAGGCGGACATGCCCGGGCCACTTGCACGAGCGGAGCCCTGAACTGCCGGGCCTAACGGGAGAGCGATTGCTTTCCCGGCGGCGCAAAGGCTGCATGCACCGCGACACGATTCGCGGCACAGACGCAGGAATCAGCCGGTGGAGATGGTACCCCCGTTTCACTTCCTTTTCGTCTTCATAAAAAAACAGTCTTTTCGTTTCTAATGATGATATTTTTTCTGTTGCAGACTTGGGCTCTAATGATTTTCAGATGCTTCGCTCATGCAAATAATATATAATAAGAAATTATTATTGCTCATAATCATAATATATTTTCCTCTCTTCTTTTTTTAAAAAATATACTCTCTCTATCTCTAAATGAATAATTTTTTATAGTTGTTTTAAGTCAATTTTTCTAAGTTTGACTGAGCATCAAGATTTATGAAACAAATTAGTATCATTGATGCATCATAAAATAAAAATTTTATCATATACTCATTTGTTGTCATGAATATCTGTACTTTGTTCCTAAATTTAATTAAATATGAAAAGTTTAATTTAAAACAAGTCTAGAAATTGATTTAGTGTGGGATTCCATAAGAAACGAGCATTCAAGCATGCGTTTGCGATTTCTAAGAAACAATTTGGACTAAATATATATTAAAAATATTAATATTTATGGTACATAATTAGTATCGTTGAAAAGGTCTTTGAGTCTAGTTTTTTAATAAATTTATTTGGAGATACAAATATTGCACGTATTTTCTATAAATCGAGTCAAACTTGTGGTACGCACACCAACGGCGACAGATAATCACCCTGTTCGCTGGATGATTTTTGGCTGATGCTGATTTGCTGTGAGAGAAAAACATCGTTGAATGACTTGCTGATAAGCACTGATAAGCATAAGCGAACAGGGTGAATAAGGGATGGAGGGAGTATGGTCGATGGTCTTTGAACTTTACCTACTCAACTGCTTCTACGATTTGTTTATAGCAGTGCTGGAAACAGTCGAGAGCAAATTAGAGGGTGATGCACTTGTCTTGTGGGTGCATAAACATGTGTACTTGGGATGCATATATGATTAAATTTTAATCAATCACACTGTTTTTACATTTTTTGGGTGGTGCATTAGCACCCCCTACACACTACTCCCTCCATTATCTTTTGTAGGACGAATAAAGATTTCAGTTTTAATCTATTGTAGTAGGGATGAAAACGATCGGAAACGATTGATAGGAGGCCAATTCATTTTCGTTTTCACATCTTTTTCTCGAAAACGAAATCGATACGATATTGTTGGAAACGAATACGGCGCCGATATTCCGGTAATTTCAAAAACGATAGTAGTCGATCGGAAAATACATCGATAACGATCGGAATCCATGAGAATGGTATCTAAAAAACGATAAACACGCCAAACTGTAGAACATGAGAAGATCCATATAACTCGACTTATCTCACATGACAATAGTAAATAAAGCCACAATTGACAAGATCACAAGCTGAAACCACACAATTCACACAATCTTAGGTCTCAAATAGTGGTAAACTACGCAACAATATGACAATTCTTGACAAAGATACAAATAAACGATCATGTTCTGAGTTGACTCGACATAAATAGTGATCAAAACATGAATTATTAGAGTTCCTTTTTCAGTGGAGGCTGTAGCCTGTAGGTTTCTTAAAGATGAACGTCAGGCATGTCATCGTCGTCCCCGGCCATATCTTCCCATCTATATTCGGAGTATTCATCCTACATAGTTTGTGATGGATACATACATATGTTAGTTCTCATACAAGGCACTGTAGATGAGTTAGTAACAAGCATCATATTAATGTACGGAGATATGTAAGGCTCGTAGCAATAGATGTATTAGCGCAATAGTGCTAATAAGAAATAAAAATCTGAGAAACACATAGCTAATAAGAAGCAAACACAATATATGTATGTGTCGCAGGTAGCAGCCAACACATCATATATAAGGTAAAGGCTAGAAAAAAGAACCTCGAGTGTTGATTGCCTTCTTGTTATACACATGAAATACTTCCGTTAGATAGTTCATTTCCAAAAAATTATTTGCCTTGTGTACAGATATGATCCTTTCCAAAAAAAATTGCCTTGTGTGCTTACAGCTTGTGTGTACAGATGTGATCCTTTCAAAAAAAATTGTCTTGTGTGCTTGCGTGTGTAATGCATTGTATATCTATAAATAAATAAGGATTCATTAATTAAAGGCCTTTGAATCGGTAATTACTGACGGTAAATTACCGGTTAAATACGGGAATCTTCGAAAACGATCGGAAGAGGGCAAAATCATTTTCGCTTTCGTTTCCGATTATTTTTACCATTATCATTTTCGTTTTTTCGGTTACCGCTATCATTTTCGTTTAGGCATAAAAATCGGAAAAAACTCGAAAACGATTTCGAAAAATCGAAGATTATCATTTTCGTTTTCATCCCTATATTGTAGGGCGCCAGTAGGTACCGGGCTCGTGGAGTTCAACCACTGTCCAATCAAAAGCTTCAGCAATTACTTACTCTCTAGCTGTGTTTAGTTTCCAAAATTTTTTGTTTTCTACGGTAAAAAGGCATATTTGGACACATGTATAGAGTATTAAATGTAGATAAAAAAATTAATTGTACAGTTCTCGGGGAAATTACGAGACGAATCTTTTAAGCCTAATTAGTCTATGAAAGCCTTAAGTGCTACAGTAACCCCATGTGCTAATGATAGATTAATTAGTATCATTAGATTTGTCTCGCAGTTTTCTGACAGATTCTGTAATTTGTTTTTTTATTAGTATCCGAAAACCCCTCCCGGCATTCTTTCGACACATCTAATGTGACACCCAAAAAAATTTCTCCCAAACTAAACAGGCCCAAATACGAAGCGCTACTTTGCTATGTAGCGTCCAATCAAAAGTTTCGTATGGCGCGGGATGATTACTGCATGTATACAGATTAGTGCACTTCATTTACTAACGCCTATCTCCCCTAGTGTCGGCGTTCGGTCCCGCAGCCAACGAGTGAATCAAATGCTACATGTTCCTAATCTGGATGGTGATGTAAGAAGGATACACGGGGATTTATCCTGGTTCGGGCAAAGAAAGGCTCTACGTCCAGCGGGAAGGAGAGAATATTGTATTTCCTTGCACCTAAGTGCTTGCGTAGGGGTTACAAGCTGTGAGAGAGGGAACCGAGCCCAGGTCTCAAAGGAAAAGTGAGAGTACAAAGGAGATTGCTTGAGATGTTGATCCTCTTTTGAGGGATGGAGACTGGTGTTTCATTGTTCTTCTGCCGTCGCTTCGCTTCTGCTTCTGCTTCTGCTTGCCCCCTTGTAGAGCCTCGACCTGCCCTTTTATAGGGTAAGAGGAGGCTGGGACGCTGGGGGTGTCTTTGAGGTGAAGTTTTGTCGATCCCTGTGGAGGTGGCTGTAGCGACGTGCCCCGGGAATGGCCGGCCATCCCTGAACACCATGGTGACGTAGAGGACGAGACGGTGAAAAGACCCCGAGCCCTGTGTCATGTCGGCCCTTTCTCCCTACTGACCGATGGTAGGTCGAGGCTAGGTCGAGGACGGGTGGATAAGGCCGAATCGCCGAGATCGTGGGGTACGGTCCTTGTCGTATCCTCCCTCGAGGGTGATCGGTGGCAAAATAGTGCGCGGTATGGTGCGTACAGTGACAGATTTTCACCTCCCATCCCGGGATGGGTAGTAAAAAGTAAGATTTGACACCGATACTGCTTCCACGTCGGTTACTACTGTAGCCATGATGGTAGGAAGTAGTAGGTAGTTGCATTAAATGCTCTGACTTTTGTCTCAGAGTTGGTGAATAAGGCGGGTCGAGCGGCCCGACCCGGGGTCGTACGAGTCGGAGATTTCCCGATAGTCGAGATGCCCTATCGAGCGAGCCTCGTGCGAGTCGGAACGCGGTCGAGGCGTCCCGCCGAGGGTGCCTCGTATGAGTCGGAACGTAGTCGAGGCGTCCCGTTGAGCGTGTCTCGTACGAGTCGGAACGTAGTCGAGGCGTCCCGTCGAGCGAGCCTCGTACGAGTCGGAACGCAGTCGAGGTATCTCGTCCGCTATATTGGCTCGTCTCGTTTGCGGGTAACGTTTTGTTTTTTTAATCGTTGATTATGGGTATCCTAGTTTTAGGTACCCGACACCTAGACTTTCTTGGTCTCTGTAAAATCTCTTCACACGCCCTACAAACACATAATGGAGGGAGTACCTACC
The DNA here is from genome assembly GCA_022457205.1 of Saccharum spontaneum. Lineage (NCBI taxonomy): Eukaryota > Viridiplantae > Streptophyta > Magnoliopsida > Poales > Poaceae > Saccharum > Saccharum spontaneum. The sequence goes on along the minus strand of CM039601.1, from coordinate 42,661,220 downwards.
TTCGCCACTGGCTGGAAATCGTCTGACATATGTTCAGCTGAGAGGACCAGTTCATCCAGAGTAAAGACTGCCGCCGGATAACCGGCCTGGGCCCATGCCCTATCGATTTTGTTCTCCCCCTCCTTCAAAGGGGCTGTTTAGACTATCCGCACTCATGGACCTCTATATTCATCCTCTAAAAGGAATATTCTATCCTAGTCATCACAAAATATACAGTTTCCCCGCATCCATCCATCCTCTATATCATCCTCTATCCACTGTAGAGCCCACTTGTCACTTTATCTAAATATATCCATGTGAGATCTAATTTTGAAGAATTTATTGAAACGAATTTAATGGTGCAGTCGGAATTTAATTTAGTTTTATGGTTTGTGATTTATAACATTTTTAGATAGATAAAACTGTGGGACCCGCCACTAAGATTCCTTGCACGCACGCACACTCTCTCTGGCTTTGGCCGCTCGTGATCACGTGGTGGAGCATCCGACCGGTACCGTAACCCGGTATCCCTTCAAATTTACCGGAGAAAGACTCATCCAGGTCAGTTTGCCGTCCCCCGCTGCAGCCGCTTGCGAACGCTATATGCCGAGGTGTAGTTATACCGGTTGCCTTTAGAGGCACCGGTACAGAAGGTCTTAGTTCCTGAAAATTTTTGGAAAATGCTACTGTAGCAATTTCGTTGTTATTTGACAAATATTATCCAATCATGGACTAACTAGGTTTAAAAGATTCGTCTCGTGAATTTCGTCTAAACTGTGTAATTAGTTTTATTTTTTATCTATATTTAATGCTTCATGCATGTGTCTAAAGATTCGATGTGACGGGGAATCTGAAAAATTTTGCAAAATTTTTGGGTAACTAAACAGGACCAAAATGCAAAAAGTGCAGAGATTTCTATTGTGTCATCGTCACATGAAATCTGGAAACCGTCTGACATTTGTTCCGCTGGAAAGGCCTGTTCATCTAATCTAGACCGCCGCCGGATACCCGCATACACGACCAGCGCAAGTAGCGTAGGTCTAAGAGAGTTAACCGCGATATGATTCGATATACGATGCCAATCCGTCGTACAGTAGTAATGGAACTGGTTCTAGCACAGCGCAAATTGGGGTGAAGTAAAGATGGACGAGTCGACTCAGGGCGTTGGCAGGCATGTTGCAGCGGCGCAGAAGATAAAAATCCCTTTCATCAGCTCGCGACTGCGACCCGCGAGAGGCGGTGGAAGCGCGTGGACCCCGTCCGTCCGTCCGTCCGCCATCAGGTCCAGGGCGCGCGGCCGCGAAAGCCGTCGCGTCGTGTGGACTCGTGCATGGCGCGCGCTCTGATGAGCTGGAGCTGTTGGAGCCAAAGAGAAACCGATTCGCGCCGCGGTCGCCGTCGCCGCGGAGGCGCGCCAGCCGTGGCGCGGACCGGGACAGGCGGGACAGCGACCGACGACCGGGGCCGCGCGCACCCCGTCCCGTCCCGTCCCTTGGAATCCCCTGCCTGCAACCAACCCTGCATGCCATGGGCGGATCTACGTAGTCCAGGCTGGGTGCGGCCACACCCAGGCCAAAATCCAAAAGGCTTTATAGTATACAGAAATTTACCCTATCCGCACCCATTCCGTCCAAACAACTGCACCCACAGCCTGCGTGATGCGTCGGCGACGCTCGAGTCTTCGACTGCAGGCTTGGTCGCTTCAGCTCCCTCGGACTTCTCTCTTTCTCCGCGGCTCCGACGCTGCGTCCGTCGTTTCATTTCCCCGCCTCGAATAGTCGAATCCACGCACGACGCGACAGCTGCGGCACGCCAGCAGGTGGAGGTGTGGCCCAACGGCGCAGTTGCTGCTGCCCGCTGGGCGCAGCGCAGCACGGCCGCACGGGATGGCAGCGGCAGCAGGCAACTACTCCGTAGCTTCTACGTAGCTAGCAGTTCGCTCGCCTCCCAGTGGCCCTGTTCTCTGTTCTGTCTTCTCTGCTTCTCTTCTGTTCATCCGACCGTGAGGCAAAGTAAATAGTACTTCTCTTCTGTTAATTTTTTTCCAGTTCCGTCAATTTAATCAGGTTCTTGTCGTTGTGCTCTTATAGTCAGTACTCAGTAGTCATGTTAGTTTGTACAGATTTTAGGCCTTTAGGGTTAGGCTTTTTTTTTTGTTCTTTCCATAATAACTTATAATTGGTACAAAGTAACTACATTTAAATATTTTTGAAGCATGGAAAGGTTTTACAAAAGACTAGCAAATATGCTCGTGCGTTGAAACGAGAGTCCTTTTTTTCTTAAGAGTCCAAGAACGACAGCAGGTCTTAGGGTTTGTTTGATTTATAACCACAACTTGCCACGTCATAAGTTAGTCACGCCATAGTTTCTTACGTAATTGTGTGGTTCACTGTCATAACTACGATGTGACACACTTTCTTAGCACTGTTTCCACATGTCATAGTTTCATTTTCTTGCTAAACTTTGTTGTAAGTGTGGCTTTTATTTTGCTCACCGTACTTTGATCATGTTTGGCTCGGCTTGTGCATTCCCACCGTGCGGTGCATCTGTGGTGGGAGTCACGGTACCAAAAAAAACATGACTCTAGTTCAAATCCCATGGCCCGTGGCCTGATGCGAGGAGGAAATCACCGCAACCGTGATGTGTTTGCATGATTGCCACGTTCTGCAACTGAGAATCCACTTTTAAGCGGTTTCAAACAGGATATATCCGTGGTAACCAAACTATGACACCAACCAAGCCTAAAAGTATCTAGGTTGTGGTGCTGTTAAGTTACATTATTGCTTTGTCGCTGGCATGTAAGGCTGCACCCCCCTCCGTAAATCTCTAGCTCCGCCCCTGCTGCATGCAGCAGCAGCGAGCCGAGCGCGTGCCCTGTCGGGCGCGGCACACCACCCTCCTCTCTGGCTGTCAACTAGTGCATCCGTGCAGGCAGTCAGTGATGCCATGAAAGGCTCGGGCACGTCACAATTGGGGTCACTGCTGGATCATGTGAGGTGAAGCGGAGGAGCCGCCGAAACAGGAGTGTCGGTGTTCGGACCGAGGGGGTCCTAAACCAACGAGTAAAATGCTGCGTGTTCCTTTCCTGGACGGTGATGCAAGGAGAACACACGGGGGTTTATCCTGGTTCGGGCAAAAGAAGGCCCTACGTCCAGCGGGGGAGGAGAGGTTTGTATTTCCTTGCACCGAGGTGCTTGTGTAGGGGCTACAAGCTTGCGAGAGAGGGTGACGAGCCCAAGTCTCAAAGGAGAAAAAGAAAGAGTACAAGATGATTGCTTGAGATGTTGATCGCTATGTTGTGTATGACTGGTTGTTCGTTGTCTTCTCCAGAGCCCTGGCCTACCCTTTTATAGGACGAGAGGAGGCCAGGACGACGGGAACCTTGAGATGACGTTTTGTCGATCCTGTTGAGGTGGCTGTAGCGACGTGCCTTAGAGATGGGAGGCCATCCTCTGGGACGTGATGTCGTAGGCGTCGAAGTGACCCGGAGTGTCGTGCCATACCGTCCTTCCTTCCCTGTTGCGCTGTGTCGAGGGTCGAGGCCGGGTCGAGGTCGAACGGATAAGTCCGAATCCCTGGAATCGTGGTGTACGGACTTTGTCGTATCTTTCCTCGAGGGTAACTGGTGATGTACAGTGTGAGGTAAGGTGGGTACAGTGACGTTTTTCACCTCCCATCACGGGATGGGCGGTTTAAACAGTGAGGACTGACACTGGTATTGTTCCCACGTCGACCATGCGTGCAGCCATGCCGGTAGGTGGTAGTAGGTAATTGCATTAAATGCTAGGGCTTTTGTCCGGAGGTAGGTAAAGAGAGGGGGTCGAGCGCCTCGACTCGGGTTCACGCGAGTCGGAGTGCTCCCGGGGGGCGGTCGAGCCCCGTGCGGGTCGGAGCGCGGTCGAGGCCTCCCGTCGAGGGGGCCTCGTACGAGTCGGAGGCGGGATGCGGTCGAGGCATTCCGTCGAGCCGGCCTCGTACGAGCTGGGCTTGTCGCGTGTTTTTGAAGCGGGCCGTGCTTTGTCGTGACTGGGTTACTTTTAGTTTATATTATCGTTGAATATGGGTACCCCTATGGCATTGGTACCGACAGTAGCCCCCGAACCTTTAGGTGAGTGTGTGTTCACTCTCCTAGAGGTTTTTGGCCGATGAACTGGAGTCATAGCGCTGTTGGCTTCCTCAACAGGGACATCTGAGTGCTTTCAGGACTTCTTCCGGTGGGGGCGCGCGAGCGCACCCGCCGGGTGTAGCCCCCGAGGCCTCGGTGGAGTATTGAGAAAGTCTCCTCCGAGGTCTTTAATCGTGATTCACTAGGGAGTAGTTGACGCGGCTGAGCCCCCGAGCCTCGCGCGCACGAGGTCGATCAGAGTCCCTGCCGTCTTTTGTTGTCCGGCCCTCACGCTCATCCTTTGGAGAGGAGGAGGAGGGGTGGAGAGCGTCGTACTACCCCGTTCGGGCGAGTGCGGCGATCTCCGGTGAGCTACTAGCGGGGGGATTCGAGTGAGAGTCCGTGCTCCAGTCGTTAGGAGTCGGCTTGGGGCCCGGGGGCACTCTTCAATGATGCCAAGGAGTGGTCGTGCGGATGTCGGTTCCCTGCGACGGGATCCGAGGGCTCGATGCCTCCCCCGAGGGGATTCCTGCTTCGTCCTCATCCTTTGGCCTCGAATACGTCTCGGGGTGCCTCGAGAGCGTGGCTCGAGCCCTGGCCGTGTACGGGCGCATCCCTGGTCGTCCCTTACTCTGTTGCTCGAGGGCGGCTGTCGAACCCAGGTCGAGGGCCAGCCTCCGTTCCCTCGAGACTTAAGATCGGCCCAGAACCCGTTAGGGGAATCTAGGAATATCCGTCCGTGGATCCCGCCCCGCCCGTTAGCCTGGCGCGCCTTTTTAGGGCGAGATCGGCGCGGTAGTGGGCGGCGTGGCGTTCGGTTACTGCGTGGGGGACGGCCACGTGCCTTGCTCCTGTAAGGCGTGAGGGACGGTTAGGTGAGCGCATTTATTACGGGAAACTGTTCCTACCTTTTCGCGCGGCCGCTGGAATTCCGTCTGGCCTAAAAAGGCAAGACCCAGGGGTCCGTGCCTCCTTCCGGTCTCTTGCGCTTCTGCCATCCTCTAGCCCCAGAAAATCCTAGTCCCCTTGGGCCTTCCGCCCGCATTGCTGACGCCGCCGCCTTCTCCTCCACACTTTCCCTTCCCGTCGGCGCTGATGGCTGGAAGGAGCCAATTCCTCGCTGTCGAAGACTGGGCCTCCTCCTCCGTGACGGAGAAGAAGCTGGAGGAGCTGGTTGAGGATGGGCTGCTGCGGCCGAGGACGAGTCGGTCACGGCCGGAGTGGATTGCGCCGCCGTCGACCCACCGGGAGCCGGCCCCCCCGGAAGGCTACGTGGTGAGCTTCGTAAGTTTCCACGAGCGGGGGTTCGGCATCCCGTCGTCGGTCTTCATGCGGGCGCTTCTCCACTACTACCGGGTGGAGCTCCATCATCTCGCCCCCAACGCCATCGCGCAGGCCGCCATCTTTGCGGCGGTCTGCGAGGGATATCTCGGGGTGGAGCCGCAGTGGAACCTGTGGCTCCACCTTTTCAAGGCCGAGCTCTTCGCGCGGAATGCGGGAGGGAAGGGCGTCTTCTACGCAGCGCGGGTAGGGAGCTGCGTCCTGCAGTTGAGGTCGAGCCGGGCGGACCAGTACATCCCGGCTCGCCACATCTCTTCGAACAGCGGGTGGCACGCGGGCTGGTTCTACCTCCGCAACGACGACAACCAGCTGCCGAGGTACACCGGCCGCGTGCTGACCGCCCGGGAGGACCGCTGGGTGTACGGTGTGCCGGACGTCGAGAAGCCGCGTCTGGACCCGTTGCTGGCGGCGCTGCAGCAGCTTCGTGCTCGAGGCCTGACGGCGGCGGCGGTAGCGACGGCGTTTCATCGCCGCCGGGTGATGCCGCTGTGCCGACGTCGCCTGCGCCTCGACCAGATGACCCCGGAGGCGTCTCTAGAGGGGAGCCGGATGTCGCACGAGACCCTCACCCCCGAGGAGGGGCTCCGCCGAGCCCGCCGGATGGTGGGGACCTTCAAGGCGGAGGAAGCCGACCGGCTCCCCATGAGGCCCACTGAGGGGTTCGAGCCCGTGGTAAGTTCCTGAGTACGCTTGTCTTTTAGTTCGGTTCGTCTTTGAGACCTTCCCCTAATCCGGTCGACGCCAATGCGCAGGACCTATCGGCGCTGCGGGAGACACGACCGCCGGTTCCGGAGGACCGGCCTGCTCGGGATGCTCGACGGCAGCACGCCTCGAAGCAGAAGGCGGTCAAGGAATCGTCCAAGAAACGGGCGGCCCGGAAGTCCAGGGAGAAGGAGGCGCGGAAGAAACTCCGGCGCCAACAGGCCCTCGACGGGCTCCCTCTGGAGCCGTCGCCCTCCGAGACCATGTCGGGGGAGGACGACGGCAGCAGCGGCGAGGATGATGATGCCTTGTCGCGGTACGAGGTCGCGACCGGGCTGGGGAGCCTCCCCGACATCCGTCCCCTGCTGGAGCCCATCGCGGGGTCATCCTCCTCGGTCGTCGTGGTCGAGGAGGTCGAGGAGGACGACGAGGAAGAGGAGAAGAAGAAGAAGAAGAAAGAGGAGGAAAAGAGGGAGGCGGGCCCCTCGGCAGGAGGGGCCGCCTCGCCCCGGACCCAGCCAGAGGGGTCGACAGGGGCGCCTGCCCCAGCCCAGGCCCCGCAAGCTCAGGCGGGGACGGGGGCGGGGGCGCCGACATCGTCGTCGGCGGCGCCTCCATCGGGCGTGAAGACCCGAGGCCAGTTGGCCTCGGAGGCACAGAAGGCGCGTAGCGGCGCGCCGGCGAGAGCCCCAAGGAGCGCTCGGTCCGCGGGTGGGGCTGCCGCGAGGCCACCGCCTGCCACCTCGAGCGGCTCGGATCGTGGGGGGTCGAGGCCTCTGGTGCCGATCTCCGGGTAAGTTTTTGAGCAGAAGGGGACTTGTCTTAACTTTCGATTTCGTCGATCGACTTATCCTTTATTTTTCAGGCTGAAACGGAAGGCGGAGTCCATGGGGCCCACCCCCGTGAAGTCCCTTCGAGCCAGCGCCGCCGTCCTTAACCGGTCGGCGGAGCAGGACGCGGCGTGGGTCCGCGAGGTCGAGGCCGCGAAGGAGCGCCGTCGGCAGCAGGAGGCCGCAGGTGCTTCGACAGTTGCCGGCCCCGATCCTGCGGCGGCGGGGTCAGAGCCGGCAAGGGTGGTGGCGCCCGGCCCGGCCGAGGCGGAGCTTAAGGCGCTGCCCTCGGCCGAGGCCACCGTGGAAGTGGCCGTGGAGGGGGCGGCCGCCGATGCGACCGCGGAGGGAGCTGCACCGGCGCCGGAGCAGGAGGTGGCGCCGGCGAGGGAGCCGCAGCCACAGCAAGACCCGCCGGTACACCCGGTGGGCACGACGGAGGGCGAGGCCGTCGAGCCTTCTGCCGGAGCCCCGGTGGCAGCGGCGTCGGAGGTTGAGGTGCCGGTCGCGGGGGCACCGGCGGTCGGAGCGCCGGTTTCCGAGCCGCCGTCGGGCGAGGTACCGGCGCCAGAGGCGTCGACGGCCGAGGCGCCAGCTCCGGAGGCGCTGGTTGCCGAGGGGCCGGTCACCGCCGAGGGGCAGGCGCCCGTGGTCGTCACCCTCGATGACGCCCCCCTGGACAAGGGAAAAGAGATAGTGGGGGCCGAGGAGGGCGAGACCACGAGCCGGGCTGAGGCCTCAACCCCTGTCGGAGCGGCGGGCGAGGGCAACGAGGCCGGCCCTTCGACCGGGCCGGGAGGTGCCCCGGCCGCGTCGTCATCGTCGTGGCCAGACTTCGCCGCGCTGGCGATAGCGCGGGCCGAGGAGGAGATTCCGAGGTGGGGAGGGCCGCCCCTTCAGTTCAAGGATGCCGCGAACCTCGACGGCGAGCCCATCCTCACTCTGAACGACAGAGATGAGGTCCACCACTGGCAGTACCTCGAGGGCGTCCGCCAACATCTCGCTCGGCTGCTCAGCGTGGCGTCCGACGCTGTTTCGCGGGGCATGCGGGATGCCACCGAGGTATGATTAATCTGTCGGCTTATTCCGTGGCTCTTAGTGTCTCTTTTCTTTGGACTCATTATATTTTTCGATTTTCTTTGAGTTAGGAACTCAAAGAGACCTCCCGCCGTAAGTCGCTCTTTATCCGCGGTGAGAGCGGTGTGTGGGCGTCGCTGTCCCGTCAGCGGGCGCTGGTCGAGGAGACCCAAAAGAGGCTCGCCGATCGGACCGCTGAGATGGCGGAGCTGCGCACCGCCTACTCGACGGTGAAGGAGGATGCGATCCAGGCTTGGGCGGCTGAAGCCGTGATGCGCACCGAGGTGGACAAGGCCCGGGAAGAGGCTGCCCAGGCCCGCCGGGACCTCGAGCCCCTGTCGGCGCGGGTCAAGGAGCTCGAGGAGGACGTCTCGCAGGCCAGCCGTCAACGTGACGCCCTCAACGTTCAGATCGGGCAGGTCACGGCCCGGTTTAGTGCGCTGAAGGACGAGATCTCGGGGCTGAGCGGGGCCGTCCAGGAGAAGGACACGGCGCTTCAAGCCGCCCGCCAAGAGATCGAGGCCCTGAAGGCGACCGTCCGTGAGAAGGATAGTGCCCTCCTGGGGCTCGAGCGGACGTGCGGGGGGCTCCGCGACGAGGTCGTGGGTTTGAAGACCCACGTTGGGGGTAAGTAGCTTGTTGCGGCTATGTAGTTGAGGCATCGTGTTAGGTGCTAATCTGCCTTGTCGTATTTCAGAGCTGGAGCGCGAGAACCAGGAGGCCCACTTGACCGCGAACTCCCTGCAGAGCCTCCTGGAAGCCGAGACCCAGAGGACCCAGCTGCTCCAGGGCGCGATCACCTCGGTGTGTGACGGTCTGGGGGTCGAGCCCGACGTCGACACCGGAGAAGACGCTCCGGGGAACTCCTTCGTCCGTCGGGTAGCGGCGCTAGGTCACCTCGCCCGGGAGAAGATACGGGACAGCCTCCACCACGGCGTAAAGAGGGCGCTGGCCGTCGTTCGCTCGGGCTTTGTGTTCGACATGGGGCTCGTCGCCGACGGCTTTATCACAGACCCGGAGCGGACGGACGCGGAGAACGAAGACGCCTGCTTGGATCTGATCGAAGCCGCGGAGGGGCCTGGGAGCCGTCTGGCCTCGCTCTTTGAGCCTGAGGTGGTGCCGCCTGCTGACGACGAAGGCCTGTGAGCCAAATCTGGGCACGGAGGCCCATGTAATAGGTTAGCTATCTTGAATTTTGGTTGTGGTGGCCGTAGGGGCCTTAAGAACTCGAGACATAAACCAGTTCGTGGTTAATTTAGTTTTATGCGAGCTTTTCTTTCCTTAATGGCTTGGATCGTGCTCCCGTACGATTTACTTAGCACGCGGCTGAGTCCTTTGGCGTGGGGGAGTGAGTGGAGGTACCGTAGCCTCGGAGGCGTGAGTGATCTCGTGGCTCGACTGCCCTTAAGCTTTAGGATGCCGTTGCGGCTTTCGCATGTCGTATGGGAACTTGGCACCATCGAGCTAAGGAGTGGCTTTTGAAATTTCTAAAAGAGCGTAAATTTTTCCGGGGACAGAGGGGTTCCCCCCTGTATAGCCCCCGAGGGAGGGTCGATTCTAGTAGTACAGAGTCGATCCTCCCTCATCGTGAGACGAAAAATTTTGACACTGCTGTATTCTTTATTGATGAAAAGGAAATTACAGAGCCTCGAGGCTTTCTAAGGAAAAAAGCGACGTAGCTGTTCAATGTTCCAGGCGTTGGTGAAGATTTCGCCCTTCTCGTTGGATAGCTTGTAGGTGCCCGGCTTTAGTACTTCTGCGATGATATACGGTCCTTCCCATGGTGGCGTGAGCTTGTGGCGTCCCTTGGTGTTCTGGTTCCGACGTAGCACCAAATCGCCGACGTTGAGGTCGCGCCTGCGTACGTATCTGTCGTGGTAGCGTCGGAGACCCTGCTGGTACCTGGCAGAATGCAATAAAGCCACGTCTCGGGCTTCCTCGAGCTGGTCGAGGGCGTCCTCTCTTGCGGCGTCGTTATTTCTTTCGTTGTAGGCCTTTAACCTTGGGGATCCGTATTCTATATCAGTTGGAAGCATAGCCTCGGACTCGTAGACTAAGAAGAACGAAGTGAACCCCGTGGCTCGACTCGGCGTTGTTCTCAGGCTCCACAGGACCGAGGGTAGCTCGGCGGCCCATCTTTTGCCGTGCTTGTTTAGTTTGTCGAAAATTCTGGGTTTCAGGCCTTGTAGGAGCATGCCATTGGCGCGTTCTACTTGGCCATTTGTTTTTGGATGAGCTACGGCCGACCAGAGCACGCGAATGTGATGGTGGTTATAGAAATCCAGAAACTTTTTACCAGTGAACTGGGTGCCGTTGTCCGTGATAATGCAGTTTGGAACCCCAAATCGATGGACAATGTCGGTGAAGAAGAGCACAGCTTGTTCGGACCTAATACTGGTGATGGGACGAGCCTCGATCCACTTGGAAAACTTGTCGATTGCGACAAGCAGATGGGTGAAGCCACCAGTAGTTCTTTTCAGTGGTCCGACGAGGTCGAGTCCCCAAACGGCAAATGGCCATGTGATGGGAATGGTTTGTAGAGCATGTGCCGGGAGGTGAGTCTGCTTTGCATAGTACTGACAGCCTTCACAGGAGCGTACTAGCTCGACGGCGTCGGAGACCGCGGTCGGCCAATAGAACCCTTGTCGAAAGGCGTTTCCGACGAGGGTTCGAGGCGCAGCGTGGTGACCGCAAGCCCCCGAGTGCAGGTCGTTGAGCAGGTCCCTGCCTTCCTTGTTGGTGATGCAACGTTGGAGAATGCCTGTAGGGCTGCGGCGGCACAGCTCCTTACTGTCGCCAATGATCACAAAGGTTTTGGCCCGGCGAGCGATCCGTCGAGCCTCGGTCTTACTCGAGGGGAGTTCCCCTTGGATAAGATAGTCGAGGTACGGCGCGCGCCAGTCAGGCCCGATGTCAGATGGTGGGGTCGATCCTTCCACCTGCATGGCTTCGGCCCCGGTCGAGGGGGCCTCTGCCTCAGGTGGGGGGTCGAGCGACGTCCCGTCGATCCCTCCGTCTGACCCAAGGTCGACAGATGGCCGTTTGAGATCTTTCACGAAAACGTCGGGTGGGACCGTAGCTCGACTTGATGCGATTTTTGCGAGTTCATCGGCGGCCTCATTATACTTGCGTGCAATGTGGTTGAGCTCGAGGCCGTGAAACTTGTCCTCGAGGTGTCGTACCTCTCGGCAGTAGGCTTCCATCTTGGGGTCGCGGCAGCTCGAGCTCTTCATGACCTGATCGATCACTAGCTGGGAGTCGCCTCGAACATCAAGGTGTCGGACCCCGAGCTCGATGGCGATTCTTAGCCCCGTGACGAGTGCCTCGTATTCGGCGACGTTGTTGGATGCAGGGAAATGGAGCCGGATGATGTAACGTATGTGAACCCCGAGGGGTGAGATGAAGAGCAAGCCCGCGCCCGCTCCTGTTTTCATCAAAGACCCATCGAAGTACATGGTCCAGAGTTCGGCCTGGAGCTGTGCGGGAGGGAGCTGGGTGTCGGTCCATTCAGCCAAGAAATCTGCCAACACCTGTGACTTTATGGCTTTGCGCGGCGCATAGGATAGGGTCTCGCCCATGAGCTCGACCGCCCACTTGGCGATCCTACCCGTGGCTTCCCGGTTCTGGGCTATCTCTCCCAGGGGGAAAGAAGAAACCACAGTAACTGGGTGGCCCTCAAAGTAGTGTCGGAGCTTGCGCCGTGTCAAGATGACAGCATAAAGCAGTTTCTGGATTTGAGGGTAACGGACCTTGGTTTCTGAGAGCACTTCACTAATGAAATAGACCGGTCTTTGGACGGGCAGGGCATGAACTTCCTCGGCCCGTTCGACGACCAGGACTGCGCTGACCACTTGTGATGTCGCAGCGACATAAAGTAGGAGCGGCTCTCCTGGTGTCGGAGGGACGAGAATTGGCGAGTTAGAGAGTGCGACCTTGAGTTTGGTGAGGGCTTCCTCGGCCTCGAGGGTCCAGGAAAAATGCTCCGATTTCTTCAAGAGGCGGTACAGAGGGAGCGCTTTTTCGCCGAGGCGCGAAATGAAACGGCTGAGCGCCGCTAAGCAGCCCGTGACCCTCTGTACGCCTTTCAGATCTCGGATGGGGGCCATCTTGGTTATCGCAGAGATTTTTTCTGGATTGGCCTCGATGCCCCGCTTGGACACGATGAACCCCAAAAGCATCCCTCGGGGGACGCCAAAAACGCACTTTTCTGGATTGAGCTTGATATTCTTTGCTCGAAGGCATTTGAAGGCGACGTCGAGGTCGTTTACTAGATTATCGGCTCGTTTGGTCTTGACTACGATGTCATCGACGTATGCCTCGACGGTTGGTCCGATGTGTTCTCCGAAAACGTGCTGCATGCATCGCTGGTACGTTGCCCCTGCGTTCCGGAGACCGAAGGGCATCGTAACGTAGCAATACATGCCGAAAGGGGTGATGAATGAAGTCGCGAGCTGATCGGACTCCTTCATTTTTATCTGATGGTAACCGGAGTAGGCGTCTAAGAACGAAAGAGTTTCACATCCCGCAGTTGAATCAACGATTTGATCAATGCGTGGCAAAGGAAAGGGAACTTTTGGACATGCTTTATTTAAACTAGTATAGTCTACACACATCCTCCACTTCCCACTCTTTTTCTTAACTAATACATGATTAGCTAGCCACTCGGGATGGTGAACCTCCTTGATGAACCCGGCCTCCAGTAGCTTGTGGATCTCTTCGCCGATGACCCTGCGCTTCTCCTCGTCGAAGCGGCGCAGGCGTTGCTTCACCGGTTTGGACCCGGCCCGGATCTCCAAGGCGTGCTCGGCGACTTCCCTGGGTATGCCCGGCATATCCGAGGGACTCCACGCAAAAATGTCGACATTTGCGCGGAGAAAGTCGACGAGCACGGCTTCCTATTTCGGGTCGAGGGTGGCGCTGACGTTCAGCGCCTTCCCGTTGGGATCAGCGGGGTCGAGGGGCACGAGCTTGACGTCCTCCGCGGGCTCGAAGCTGCCGGCGTGGCGTTTTGGATCGGGAATCTCGTTGGCGAGACCGTCGAGGTCTGCGGCTAAGGTTGCTGATTCCAAAACCGCCTCGCCGTGTTCGACGCACTCGACGTCGCACTCGTAGGCATGTTCATATGAGGGCCCCACAGTGATGACGCCGTTTGGGCCGGGCATCTTGAGCTTGAGGTAGGTGTAGTTCGGCACGGCCATGAACTTGGCGTAGCACGGGCGCCCGAGGATGGCGTGGTATGTCCCACGGAATCCGACCACTTCGAAGGTGAGGGTCTCCTTCCTGAAGTTGGCCGGTGTGCCAAAACAAACGGGCAGATCGACCCGTCCGAGGGGTTCTGCCCGCTTCCCTGGCACGACTCCGTGGAAGCCCCCGACGCTAGGTTGCAAGCGCGCTCTCTCGACCCCCAGGAGGTCGAGGGTCTGGGAGTAGATGATGTTGAGGCTGCTCCCGCCGTCCATGAGTACCTTGGTGAGGCGCGTGTTGGCGATGACGGGATCAACGACAAGTGGGTAGACTCCCGGATTGGGGATGTAGTCCGGATGATCATCACGGTCGAAAGTGATGGCCACCGCGGACCAGTCAAGGAAACGAGGGACCGCCGTTTGCACGGAGAAGACCTCACGCCGTTCTCGCTTGCGCTGGCGCGCTGAGAGGCGGGTCGAGGGTCCTCCGTAGATCATGAAGCAGTCGTGGATCTCGGGGAATCCCTCCTCCTTGCCATCACCCTTTGGGTCTTCCTTCTTGTCGGTGGTCTTGTTGCCAGCGCCCTCGAAGTACCTGCGGAGCATATGACAATCCTCGAGGTTATGGTTAGTGGGTCCCTTGTGGTAAGGGCACGGCTCTTTAAGCATTTTGTCGAAGATGCCCCCGCCGGGGGGGCCTCGAGGCTTTTTGCGTTCGGTAGCAGCGACAAGCTCGTCGGCCGGGGCCTCAAGCTTGCCCTGCTGACCCTTCTTCTTCTTGCGGTTGTTCCTTTTGGAGCCCCGGGTGGAGCTCACGGGATCGTCGGCCTTCTGCTTCCCAGTGTCCTGCTCGCCGCCAAAGATGGCACCAACTGCCTCCTCGCCGGCGGCGAAGTTGGTGACGATGTCCATCAACCCATTGGCAGTGAGGGGGGTGTGACGGCCTAACTCTCGGACCAACTCCTTGCAAGTGGTGCCCGAGAGGAAAGCCATGATTACGTCAGAGTCGGTGACATTGGAGAGCTCGGTGCGTTGCCTGGAGAAACGCCGGATGTAATCCCGGAGGGATTCACCTGGCTTCTGCTTGCAACTCCGGAGGTCCCACGAGTTGCCAGGGCGCATATAAGTTCCCTTGAAGTTTCCCTCGAACACCCTTACGAGATCACCCCAGTCGTGGATCTGTTGGGGTGGCAGATCCTCGAGCCAGGCTCGAGCGGTGTCTGAGAGGAACAGGGGGAGTTGTCGGATGATGACTCGGTCGTCGGTGGCTCCGCCCAGCTGACATGCTAGGCGGAAGTCGGCGAGCCAAAGTTCGGGTTTGGTCTCGCCGTTGTACTTGGCAAGAGTCCTGGGAGGGCGGAACCGTGCTGGGAGTATCGTCTCACGGATAGCCTTATTGAAGACCCGAGGGCCCGGAGGCTCGGGTGAAGGGCTGCGATCCTCCGAGCTGTCATAACGCCCGCCCCTGTGCACGTGGTAACCCCGAGCCACACCGTCACCGTGCTTGCGCGTGCGGCGCTCGACGATGTTGCCACGGGTGTCTCGAGGTCCCTGGTCATGAGCGACGGGCTCGGGGGCGGGAGCCATCCGGATCCGCCGGGCAGGTTCGGGATGAACCGAGGCCTCTCTCTCCTGCCGAGAGGGCTCTGCGAGCCGCTCCGAGGCGGGTTCGCGTCGCCTCGAGGCGGAGCTCTCGGCCTGCTGCAGGGCAGCAGTCTCGAGGAGTTCTCGGATCTCATCTCGAGCCCGGCGCGCTTCGGAATTCGATGGCTCGGGCATGTTGCGGAGGAGCATGGCGGCGGCGACGACGTTCTGGCTGGCTCGAGCGAAGACCGGGGGATCGGTTACCCGGTCCTCGTCGATGCGACGGTTGACGTCGCGAGCTCTTTCGCGAGATCTCCCGCCAAGTGCGCGTTCCGCGCGCTCATGCTCGAGAGTTTGTTGGAGTAGACGCAGATTTTCTCGTTCCTCGTCGAGCCTCTCCCGCAACTCGCGGATTTGGTCGAGCTGCGCCCCCTGATCCGCAAGGAGCTGAGCCTCGCCTTGCCCGGCAGGGTGCCCGTCGTGAGGGGGCGTGTGCCTTCCTCCGACCGGCTGTTCTTCCTGCGAATCCGACGCGCTTTCAACATCGATGTTGAAGCACTCGCGGGTCGGATCGGAGGTGTCATCAGCCGAATCGGAGTCGGGGGCGCCGAAATAATAGTATGACGGGGGGATGCATGGTCGTTGCGAGCTGCTACCGGGGTTGCAGCGTGGGGAAGCGGTCACACGATGTTCTGTTTCTGGCGCCTCAGTAGAGTCCAGATAATCAGAAGCCGGCGTGGACGCGACGAGGTCAAGGGTGGAGCGTAGATGGTGCCCAGGGAGTTCCTCATAAGCACTCATACAAGTGCTCACGGAAGAAGCGTACGCCTGGGCAGCCGGAACTAGCCCAAACGGAAACGGCGAAGGCGATGTTGCCGCCCACGCCGGGAGAGAGGTGCGGGGCAGCGGCGTCACACCAGGCGGAGGAGCGGCGGGGTTCTCCGCTGGCGCGCTGTCCTCGGCTAGGCCCATCCTGCCCAGACTTTCCACGAGAGAATCCGGGCCGGCGTCTGACTGGGAAGTGCCGAATCGGGGAACCCCATCGCCCTCCGTGAGGCGGAGACGATGGTTGCGCCGGGCTCGCCGCCGCCGAGCGGCTCGCGCCTGCCTGGAGCGACGGTACCGGCGGACTGCTCCCCCAGGCTGGGAGAGGTCGTAATCCTCGTCGGTAGGGTGTCTTGGCGGGAGCAGGACCATATCGTAGCCATAGCCGAGCGACATGAACTCCAAACTCCCGAACCAGATCACCGTGGCCAATGGGATAGGGCGTTCGGGGTCAGCCATTCAGGAAAAAGGCGGGGAAGCGACGTTAGCACGCAGCGAGACCCCTACCTGGCGCGCCAACTGTCGGTGTTCGGACCCGAGGGGGTCCTAAACCAACGAGTAAAATACTGCGTGTCCCTTTCCTGGATGGTGATGCAAGGAGAACACACGGGGGTTTATCCTGGTTCGGGCAAAAGAAGGCCCTACGTCCAGCGGGGGAGGAGAGGTTTGTATTTCCTTGCACCGAGGTGCTTGTGTAGGGGCTACAAGCTTGCGAGAGAGGGTGACGAGCCCAAGTCTCAAAGGAGAAAAAGAAAGAGTACAAGATGATTGCTTGAGATGTTGATCGCTATGTTGTGTATGACTGGTTGTTCGTTGTCTTCTCCAGAGCCCTGGCCTACCCTTTTATAGGACGAGAGGAGGCCAGGACGACGGGAACCTTGAGATGACGTTTTGTCGATCCTGTTGAGGTGGCTGTAGCGACGTGCCTTAGAGATGGGAGGCCATCCTCTGGGACGTGATGTCGTAGGCGTCGAAGTGACCCGGAGCGTCGTGCCATACCGTCCTTCCTTCCCTGTTGCGCTGATACCGTCCTTCCTTCCCTGTTGCGCTGTGTCGAGGGTCGAGGCCGGGTCGAGGTCGAACGGATAAGTCCGAATCCCTGGAATCGTGGTGTACGGACTTTGTCGTATCTTTCCTCGAGGGTAACTGGTGATGTACAGTGTGAGGTAAGGTGGGTACAGTGACGTTTTTCACCTCCCATCACGGGATGGGCGGTTTAAACAGTGAGGACTGACACTGGTATTGTTCCCACGTCGACCATGCGTGCAGCCATGCCGGTAGGTGGTAGTAGGTAATTGCATTAAATGCTAGGGCTTTTGTCCGGAGGTAGGTAAAGAGAGGGGGTCGAGCGCCTCGACTCGGGTTCACGCGAGTCGGAGCGCTCCCGGGGGGCGGTCGAGCCCCGTGCGGGTCGGAGCGCGGTCGAGGCCTCCCGTCGAGGGGGCCTCGTACGAGTCGGAGGCGGGATGCGGTCGAGGCATTCCGTCGAGCCGGCCTCGTACGAGCTGGGCTTGTCGCGTGTTTTTGAAGCGGGCCGTGCTTTGTCGTAACTGGGTTACTTTTAGTTTATATTATCGTTGAATATGGGTACCCTATGGCATTGGTACCGACAAGGAGAGATGAGATGGGTTAAACTGTCGGGGCACGCACGATAGTCAAGATTTCGGACTCCGGAAAAGCGAAAGGCCGATACGCGTACTAGCATGCATGCAATGCAACGGATCCCGTCAAGACAAGCGGCTCGTACGTGCTAACCTGGTTATTATTAACTGATCAGTCTAGAAGTTCGTACTCAAATGGGAAAACAGGCTGACCCAGTCGTCTATACGACTGACTCATGGCGCCGAACAGATTTTTTTTTTGCGACAAGGAACTTCTATTGATCATATAGAAAGATGATTACAATCTTCAGTCATCAGATCGAAGATACAGGGTGGGGCTGATTGCCACTCTCCCAACCTGTTCTCATCTGAGACTTGCTTAGCCAAGGTACGAGCTACCTGATTACAAGATCGATTGGTGTACACTAGTGACAAATTAACAAAAACAGCACTAAGAGCTCTAATGTCCCTCAAGATCGGTGAGATGCAAGCTCTCTGGCTGTCCATCGTTTCCCACATCTTTACTAGCTCCTGGCTATCTGTCTCGACCACCAGATGTCTGATGCCTCTTTCATTTGCAAGAGTCACTCCATCTTTACAGGCTAAGGCTTCCATCATCAGCGCATCAAGTCCATGGCATTGCCAACGTGCCCTACCCCCCACAAAGGTTCCAGCAGAATCCCGAAGAACAACGCCGGTTGCTCCCTGTCCAGAGTCTGGGTAAAAGGCGCCATCTGTGTTGCACTTGATCCAACCTTCTTGTGGCGCCCGCCAATGAGCCCGCGTTCCAGCTACCGGCTTCAGTCTTGGTGCTTTGGTAATCTGCCATAGATCATGTGCTGTGTCGACAGCCCAGCGCACAGCTTGCCACAATGGTGGTTGATCAGTACCGTGGCGACGCCCATTCCTTTGCAACCATAAGGAGTACATTCCAATTATGAAGAGACACTGGTCCTTTTCAGAGCATAAGCCATCGGACAGTAAATCACTTGCCCAAGTAACAGGATGGAGCCGGGGAATCTTGACACCCATTCGAACCTTGACCTCTCTCCAGAACAGCTTAGCAATGGTGCATTCAGTAAGGACATGTTTGATTGATTCTCTGTCAGCTCCACACACCTCACAGAATCCGGTCGGCTCAATATGACGCCTGTTAAGAATATCTTTGGCAGGTAGGAATTCATGTAACACTCTCCACCAAAATACCTTGACTTTGGGTGGGACAATAAGTTTCCACAGCTTACTCCAGGATGCATCATTCGAAACCCCAGGTATCAGACCAGCATGATCCGTATTGGCCCCATGAAGTTTCCTATATGCCGGTAACGTCACATAGTATACCCAACAGAAATAAGTAGCGTGAGAATAAAACTACAGGTAGCGTACAACGTCACATAGTATACCCAACAGAAATAAGCTTACTCCAGGATGTTCCAGCAGCGTACAACGTCACATAGTATACCCAACAGAAATAAGTAGCGTGAGAATAAAACTACAGGTAGCACGGCCTACTTGTTCCGAGTTTTGATACTGTGCTAGGCCTAGTTTAGTTCACCAAATTCATCCCCAAATTACACTATGTAAAAAGAAGATTCCTCATCACATCAAAATACCGGCACATGTATGGTGTACTAAATGTAGATGAAATAAAAAACTAATTGTACAGTTTTGTTGTACTTTACGAGACGAACATTTTAAGTCTAATTAATCAATGTTTGGACAATTATTACTAAATAAAAACAAAATTACTACAGTGATAAACAGTAATTCGGCGGCTCCCAATATGGGAACCTAAACACGGCCCTAGTGTACTAGCCTAGACGACCTACCTCAACAAGCATGCCTGATTTCAGAGAGTTATTAAGATCATACTCACTGCCTCACTGGGAAATGGAACCAGAACCTACACGCTGAAAATTTCCACACTATGGTAAAAGGCATTTGCGATTTCTCTTTTGTTTCCATGTGCTGCAAAGAAAACGAGACGAAGACGGAGGCAAAGGAACACGAAGGGAGACACATGTGCTCTGTGCAGACGATCCGATCCTTCCCAGAGCCAGCCAGTCCAGACCACCAGACGATGGACGTGCGCACGCATTGACGCATACGGCATATAGTAGTACAGTACGTGCCGCAGCTCTGGCAGAAGCGACACGCGACCACCTGCCCGTGCGCAGCCCGCCCGAGCCCGATCCCTCGGTATCCCTGTCCACAGACCACAGTCCACGCCCCGCTGCACGGTGCGCCGCACACGGACAGGGTCCGTGTTCCCGCCCGCCGCGGAAAAGTCGCCTTCTTCCGGTGCCGGAGCATGAACGCACAAGGCACCGGCGGCCTTTTCACGCGGCGCGGAGCGGCACTGCACGAACGCCACACGCGACGCCAGGGCCAGGCCGAGATCGATCGGCGGCAGCAGCAGCGGCAAGCGCGCGCGGCCGGAACGCGAGTACTCCAGGAGTAATAAAAACTCCTGGGTTGGGGTGTCGCCGTCCGGCCCCTCTCGCTCGCTTGCCGCTGTGGGCTGCGCATATGGCGTCACCTCATGTCCTCGTCTCGCCGCTCCCTCTCTCCACCCTCTGGATATTAGCTGTCACCGAGGCCGATGCATGCGACCGAAAAAACAAAAAAGAGAAACGGAAAAAGGAGCCGCGGAAAAGCCATGGAAAGCGGACGGAAGTGCTAGGCGCACATCGGATACACATACTACTCCGTACGTGACTTGCCATGCCATGCACTCCTCCTCCTCCACCCCACGCTCGCCTCGTTCTCGTCCTTGCCAAAGTTGTCATGCCTCAACCGGTACAAGTTGGCGTGCGCAGCATCTCCTTTTCCCTGTCCCTTTGCACCAGTAGCCCATCCGGGAGGTGCACCTAACGATTTCGTGATAATGAACCCCGTTTGTTTGTTTTCCGTCGTTAGCGCAGATAGAGCAGTGGAGATATAAGTTTACAAAAATACGTGCTCTACTTGAGAAAATCTATCGATCTGCAGACTGCAGGCCGCACCGCACCCACCCAGGTAGCAATAGCGATAGCAATAGCAACTCTTCTCCCTCTGTATATAAACACGGTCAGGGCCGGACTCCCTCTTCCCTGATCCCCAGATGTCCCCGGGCCGGCCCCTCTGCACCCGTCCTTAAACCCTGCGTAAGCCTCGTCTCTTCTCCTTGGGCAGGTGGTTGCCTCCCGGCAGCCTCTTCGTTCTCCCTCTTTGTGTGTGGCGCGGCTCCGGCCGGCGGAAAAGGGAAGGCGGTTGCACGCCGGGTGGGTAGCTAGGGGAAGAAGCGCACGCCCCGCTCTGCCGCTGGTTCGGTCGTTTCCCCGCCGGGCGCCGGTGGCACAGACAGCTCGTGCCATCTCCACCGCAATCGATTCCCCCCTGTGCTCGCTCTCCTTCCGCACGCACCGGTCGCCGTCGATCCTGGTAAGAGCATCTCTGTTTCACCTTTTTTTAAGGGGGTAACCCTCTCCTCTCCAGATAGTTCTTGGACTCGTATTGCTATGCATGCATGCTCGTAGCAGCTCGTGTTGTGTATCATCGTCATCGATCGGTGAGCTTACTATACCAGCTAGCCGCGCGCCGGTTAACCATGGCGGTGGCTTTTTCTTTGCCCGGTCGGTCTTTCAAAAAGGCCTTTTCTTTGCTCATCCATGGCGGGCGGCCTGCATAAGTTTGCATGCGTCAACATCTGCCTGCCATGTTCATGATCCTTCGGTTTCTTGTCGTCTCACCGACACGCACACGCAGAAACAGAGAGTAGGCAAGCCATGGCGTATGCATGTAGAGATGGCGCGGCGCAATGCGCGTAGTAACGTGTCAGGCAGGCGGCGAGCGGGTCTGGGCTGGCTCTCGCGTCCTTTCCGCACAGCTGGCTCCCGGGTGGCTACGGCTACGGATATCGATCGGCCTACGTCGGCGACTGGTTTTAATTAGACGTGCGATTAGTCTCTCTGCGAACGCGATTTATTTTGGCCTGTGCCGATAAGGCGATAATGGATGTGCTGCTAATGACGTCGCGACGAGGGTAGGACAGGGCGATCGAGCGTATTCAAGGCCTCCCCCACTTTGGTTTAAAGGCTGCTGGTACTCTCGATTGATTACGCATCGATCTATTTATTTTTACTTGCTTCATTCAAGTAGACTGTAAATTAAACAGCGAGCGGTTTAGGTGAGGGTGCAGTAAAGGAGGAGCGATGGCAAAATAAGAGGGTGGGTGGGGGGGGGTCTAGATTTGTTGATGCTCGGAACTGCAAACAACCTGGTGCTACGAGTACTTGACAAATTCGTCAGTCAATCATGAGTGGTCTTCTGCTACCAGCGTGCATCATCGAAGGGGAGGCCTCTTGTCCTCTCTTACTACTTCCCATAGTTTGTTGGTACAATAACTATATTTGTTTTTCTTAAACAAAGAACAAGTTTGTTAGTTAGAATATATACCCCCTCCGTCTACAAATAAGTGACCTTTTAAATTTATGGATGGAGGGAGTATAAAACATCAACTGTGCACTAGTACACTAGTAGTATGCATGATCCGTGAACCCAAAAGGTTCAGAACCTTCTTCCAGGGGGGAAAAAAAGAAGAGGAAAATGATGCCACCGGTAAACGATCCAGTAGCTCTGTCCAACTTCAAATGGTGGCTGTAGTACAGTCCAAACCTGTTTTCTCTGGTAGCAGCCGCACCACAGTACGCAGTCAATGGGCCTGCTTCTGCTTGTCTGAAACTCTCAATCAGAGGCCTTGTTTAGATTGAGGAGAGAGTAAAATTTGGCACTGTAACATTTTTGTTTGTATTTGACAATTATTGTTCGATCATGGACTAATTAGACTTAAAAGATCCGTCTCATAATTTACAATCAAACTGTATAATTAATTATTTTTTTATCTATATTTACTGTTCGTCCCTAGATTTGACGTGAGAGAGAGTGAAAAAACTTCAATGACGCACAAATGGAAGAACACTAGGGCAGTTGCACCAGCGTCGCTAGCTAGCCACTAGCCGCCGCTAGCCTAGCCTGACCAACAGCTGGCGCCTGCCTGTTGTTTGTCTTCCGCATGAGCCAGGAGATGGGGGCCCCGCTGCTAACTGGACTGTGTGTGCGTCATGACGAGAATACGCGTTTGTCGATCACTGATCATTACCAGCCGAAATACGTAACGGCACCATCATCATCAGATTATAATGAAAGGGATGATGTAGACTCGTATAATTTCTTTGCTGCTAATGCAAACGGCAGCTTTCGTTCATGTTCAGACATGATTATGATTTATGAGAGCTACAATCTGGTTTATGATGATATACATATACTAGTCCTAGTTTTATTATATCTACGCTTAAGGGCGGTTGTGAAGTAGTATTTAATGATTGAGTAGATTATCTTAATCGTACCGTACCGTGTCCTGTACAAACAGCACAGTGGACAATTTTGCCTGAAAGACTGAAACCCGTCAACTAGCTCCTAATGTCCTACAGGCATCTGGAGCTCTGAACTTACACGTTTCTAATGCTGATGGTGATGGATAAGGATTACCTTAGTTTATTTGCTCTGACCAATAATGTGTCCTCCTGCAATTGTTTTAAGCTCAACTGGGAACGAAGACATGGTCTCCGAACTCGCTAGGCTGTAACTTGAACTCAGCGGATCGACCTTGTCTTCTCCAGTGTGATCACTCCCAAGTCCCAACCAATTTCTTTATGCTGGCAAAGAGAACCTTCGGATGAGGTCCAAATGGCACCACTGGATTTCGGAAGCAAACAAAATCTCCAATTAAAAGACGAGCAGTATTATATATAAACTGGAGAAATGGCCTTCATTGGATTTGGAAGTGAAAGAGGGGGGCAGCGGTAGGACAGTTCTGATGCGCAGAATCTTGTAGTGCGGCTGCCACCCTGCACCCGCGTCCAAAGGTGAAGACAGAACAGGCTTTCTAGTGAACTGAAAAAGAAGCAGATCCTTTTCATTTCGTGCCCTTTTCATTTCGTGCACTGTTGGGACTGATTTTCCAGAAGGAAGTTCCTGTACAGAAAAAGGTTCCTGAAGTTACTGAAACCCTTGACCTTGTCTTATCATGTCACGCCATGTAGATCTTTTTTATTGTGTTAATGCTACTTCTAAGGGTGTGTTTAGTTGGTGAAAAGTTTTTGAGAAATTGTCACATCAGATGTTTCGTGCGATGTTAGAAGGGGTTTTCGGATACTAATAAAAAACTAATTACATAGCTTGTCTGGAAACCGCGAGACGAATTTATTAAGCTTAATTAATCCATCATTAGCACATTTGTTACTGTAGCACTTTAGTGTCAAATCATGAACTAATTAGGCTTAAAACGTTTATCTCGCGATTTTCAACTAAACTGTGTAATTAGTTTTTTTCGTCTACATTTAGTGCTCCACGCATATACCGCAAGATTCGTTACTGTAATTTTTCACGAAATTTTTTTTGATCCAAACAACGCCGAGGTACTTTACACCGTCAGTCACTAGCTCCAGACCGGGCTTTTTGAATGGACTGACAGTGATTTTCCATGAAACCGACATCTGAACCAACGGCCACAGCTGTAAAAGTCAGCTTTTACCCTAGAAGGCAGGAGCAAGGAGGCTCGTCTGACCTACGCTTTCCTCCCGAATTTCAGCAGGAAAACAGGGCGGGCAAGGAAGCTAGTGAGCCGAGGGTGAAGAAGATGATGATGGCTGAGGTGGCCAACCACAGCAAAAGGAACCACGCCGACAGCTACTTCAGTGGCAAAGCCGTCGCCGCAGCCGCGGCCGCCACCGGCCCAGAGGAGTTCGGAAGCATGTCCTCGAAGAAGCCGAGGAATACCAGCCCAAGAATCGCGCCCGTATCACCAAAGGTACGCACCCTATGATGTTGGTGTCCCGTACATCTCCCATGGTTGTTTCTTGGCTGAAGTTTTCTTGCTGCTATCGAGCAGGAGAAGAAGGACAAGATCGGTGAGAGAGTCGCGGCGCTCCAGCAGCTAGTGTCACCGTTTGGAAAGGTAGGGTATTTTCAAAGTTTTCGCTGTATTCCTGCCGTCTTTGTCATCCGCGCAAGTGGAATTTCGTCTCGCAAGCGCGGCAATCACCTTTGCTTCTCGTTGCTGCAGACCGATACGGCTTCTGTTCTGCAGGAGGCCTCGGGGTACATCAAGTTCCTGCACCAGCAACTCGAGGTCTTTATTTCAGTGACCGCACATGGCACTATGATCTTCAACTTTCTGATCCTTCATTTCTGCTGATGGCAATGGCACCAATCTTTGCAGGTCCTGAGCTCCCCTTACATGCGTGCTCCTCCGGCTGCTGGCACTGTGCCTGAGGTGAGCTCTCGCCATCCCTCGTCTCCTCTGAATTCTGAATGCAATGTAGAACATGCTAAGCTGATTTCTGCATGCAAACCTGTAGAACACGCTAAGCTACTTTCAGTGCTTTGGTCATATAAAGGGAAAATACAAGTTAGAATCCTGAACTTCATGCTCGGAAAAAGAATTCTGAACTTGACCGAATTTGAGGGAAACAAAACTCAAGTCAATACACCACTTCTTTATTATTTCGTGCAAGAAACCTAGCACGAGATCATATCATAACACGCGTGCATCCTGTTTGACATGTGATCCAGGATCCCGAGCACTACAGCCTCCGGAACCGCGGGCTGTGCCTGGTGCCGGTGGACCTGACGCTGCAGCTGACCCAGAGCAATGGGGCCGACCTGTGGGCGCCGGCGAACACGACCAGGCGCAGGTGAGGAGAAGCCTGTCGGCCTCGGCCCTCGCCTCGCCAGGAGGAGCCGGCCTGGGCCTGGTCTGCCCGGAGGAAACCGCGCAACCAAGTACTACTGCATCTGCATGTGCGCTGTGGAGTAGAATTTCCAAGCGCCTGACCCAATTCAATCTCCTAACAAGAAACTAAGCAAAGCGTGTCCGTATCAGCCGTCTTGTATTATACTGTATCAGTGGCCTGTCTGGTCTCTCTCTCCTTGTGTCGCCGTATATGTGTGATCATCAGTTGATCACAAATGGAAATGGCCCGGAACTGCGTCTCTGTGTGGTTCTAATACTATGTAACTATGTGTTTAGTGACATGTGAATTAGCAGTCTGTGGCTGTCAGCAAGTAAAGGGGCAGTTTAATGCCTGTTCCTTGATATGCCTAGTTTTACCGATTTTGGTTTGCCATGTGTCAGCTGTATGCTCTCTCTCTCTTTCAGCTGTGCTGAAACTGAAACTGCACATTCAGGCAAGGCAGAACCTAACTGCCGTTGTGCTCGTCTATAAAGTTATATGACCGTGCAGATCTTTTTCACGTTGAAAAATGGCGTGATACGTCTCGAATGTGAAGCTGGCCGGTGATTGAGATTGAGGCAAGCACAAAATTCCTGAACATACAGAAGCAAAACTGGGCACAGAAGAATACTGTCTCTCCCTGTCCTTCAAGTTATAACTATTGGGTTCTGAATTCTGAGAAAAACGGGTTCTGAAAGCGCAGCGCAGAGAGTCCAAACTGGCAGAACTGTCATTCATGCATTTCTTTCAGAGGGTGAATCCTCGTTAAATCGTTCTTGATGCGTTTTTTCTCTTTTCATGTACTGCCTTCATCCCAAAAGATATCATTGTTACTGTTCGAGGAGTCAATAGTTTCAACTTTAACCAAATCTATAAAAAAAACATACTAAGCACCATGTGTTTGTACTAAGAGCAGGTACAATAATGGGCTTATAGCCAAGCTAATGCTGATGTGGAGGAGAGAAGAGAGGAGAGAGATGAGAGCTTGGCTCTTATGCAAGCACCAAGCTGGGCACGGAAGCATAGGTATTAGTGGGCCCAAATAGCAAGTGTTGTGAGGAGAAATATGAGAGAGAAACTTTTTAAAGACAAATAGAAGACACTTATTGTATAACTTGACTCTTATAGCTTGTCTTATAGCCAAGCAACTTGGCTGTATTATTGCCCTTGCTCTCACACTGTGCACGGCGGGTGGCCTGAAAACCTGCTGCCTTGAACGTGTCGAGCTGATTTTTATGAGTTGGGGATTCTGTGGTGACTGGTGGCTGCCGCCTGCACCTCGCCTCGATCGTGACTCTGGATATGCCGTATCAGCCTAGGGCTTGATGATAATTTGGATTTTGGTCTTGGAACCATGTGCTGTGCTACAACTACAGAGATCCTCCATCTCTGCTCCTCTACATTAGCGATTAAATTTGGCACGTTACTCCCTGTCCGAAATCTGGACCAAATATTAACAGGCATTATTACTCCTGCGAGAACGCGTGAAAAGTCCTTCAAGAGAAAGAGAGAACGTAGAGAAGAAACAACGACAATGCGAGTTAAGATGCAAGGACAGACGGACGTTTCACTTTGCTCACTCCCGCATTCAAACAATCTTACTCCTCGCTTCCTCCTCTTTTTTGCGCTCGCGCCCTGCCCCATCCCGATGCACGGCCATGGCTACCTCCCTAGCCGGCGGTGGCGCCCTCAACCCACCCCGACGTGCACCCTCACCTACCTTGGTGTCCTCCTCCCCCACTCCGGCGGCACTCCTCCCCTCACGCCGGCGTCCTCACCCACCGGGAGCGTTCAACACCTGTGGATCCGGTGGCCCTCTCCCCCACCCCGACAAGATTCATAGAGCACGAGCGAGATCTATGGAGGTGGCGCGACGGTATTGCAGGGAGTGGGCGTCTCTCCCTAACCCCTGTGCAGTGTCCTACTCACCCATGGCGGTGCCCCTCTCTCACCCTGGCGATTGAGCTCCCTCCACCCTGGTGCCCATGGCGCTTCTCTCCCCTTATCCCCACCGTCGCCGCTGAGCACTGGTGGACGCAGTATGTGGACATCTGTACACCCAATAATTTTGAGAAAAAATTGCAGGTATTATGCATATACATGTATTTTACATATAAGTAGACCAAAGTCTGTATATTTGATCCAAGTAGGAGTAAAAAGGCCACGTTTCTTGCCTCCTCCCCTCCACCATCCAGCTGGGCCGGCCTACTAGCCCAAGAAGCAAACTCACGGAGGGAACCAACCAACTAGGAGTGATGCCCTCTGCCCGTTCGTGACATTCATTGGGAAGCCGTCTCGGTGAATAAATTTGTAATGTTTCTTTATTAGTTGAGACTTCACAAATACTGTATGTATTAGTTAATTAATCGTACTAATGTCCTCGGCTCTAGTAAAAATCGATGGACAGTTAGCTTTACATATGCCACAGTAGTTTGTTTTTTTTTTGTGTATCTATGGCCTGTACACCCAATCTTCAATTCATGTGTCCACCACAGCCGCTGAGCCAAGCTCGGCACTGGTGGCGCTGGTGGTGGTGGTGCTCGCACGCGGCCCCGTCTCTGACCCCGATGACCGGAATCGATCGGCCCAGCCTTCCCCTCCCCTATGTTGCATATGTATGTTTCAAGTGTTTCAGGCATCTCAGATGTATGTTACCAATTGTTTCATATGGATGTTGCACAAGTAGATTGAGGGATGTTGCATATATTGCAATTGTTTCAGAGGCATGTTGCAAGCGTATATTTTGAGTGTTTTAGATGTCTCAGAGGTATGTTTCATCTATGTTTTTTGGATGCATGTTGTAATTGTATTTATTTGGATGTTGCATATGTTTCACACTTTTTTTCTCGAATATGCAAAAGGTTTGCACATCTTTGTGTTAAGTAGGAGAATATTTTACACAACGCCATGAAGGCGCGCTAGGGAGTACAAGTGATTTTACATTTTGGCATAGCCTCCCTAGCGAGGTATTCGAAACCGACTACTCGTGTATCAAACAACCTAGGTTGCAAGCCTCGCCCTCAATCCATTGATTGGCGACGTGCTTGATGATCGAAAGCACCTAGGGTATAGTGGAGGCAGTGTCATGGAAGCATCTCGTGTTCCGTTCTTTCCACAGTTCCCACGCCACCAGTGCGAAGAGGGAGTCCGTTCCCTTTCTTCTTTGACCAATCTAGCGCCGTCTCCGTGCATCCCACCAAGCTAGGATTGACTCTCCGCCAATCTTGGGTTGCATTGGCTCCAAGCACGGTCAGGATGTTCCACCATACCTGCTTGGAGAAGGAGCATGACAACCATGGACCACATCATCGTGTCATGCTCCTTCTCCAAGCAGGTATGGTGGAACATCCTGACCGTGCTTGGAGCCAATGCAACCCAAGATTGGCGGAGAGTCAATCCTAGCTTGGTGGGATGCACGGAGACGGCGCTAGATTGGTCAAAGAAGAAAGGGAACGGACTCCCTCTTCGCACTGGTGGCGTGGGAACTGTGGAAAGAACGGAACACGAGATGCTTCCATGACACTGCCTCCACTATACCCTAGGTGCTTTCGATCATCAAGCACGTCGCCAATCAATGGATTGAGGGCGAGGCTTGCAACCTAGGTTGTTTGATACACGAGTAGTCGGTTTCGAATACCTCGCTAGGGAGGCTATGCCAAAATGTAAAATCACTTGTACTCCCTAGCGCGCCTTCATGGCGTTGTGTAAAATATTCTCCTACTTAACACAAAGATGTGCAAACCTTTTGCATATTCGAGAAAAAAAGTGTGAAACATATGCAACATCCAAATAAATACAATTACAACATGCATCCAAAAAACATAGATGAAACATACCTCTGAGACATCTAAAACACTCAAAATATACGCTTGCAACATGCCTCTGAAACAATTGCAATATATGCAACATCCCTCAATCTACTTGTGCAACATCCATATGAAACAATTGGTAACATACATCTGAGATGCCTGAAACACTTGAAACATACATATGCAACATAGGGGAGGGGAAGGCTGGGCCGATCGATTCCGGTCATCGGGGTCAGAGACGGGGCCGCGTGCGAGCACCACCACCACCAGCGCCACCAGTGCCGAGCTTGGCTCAGCGGCTGTGGTGGACACATGAATTGAAGATTGGGTGTACAGGCCATAGATACACAAAAAAAAAACAAACTACTGTGGCATATGTAAAGCTAACTGTCCATCGATTTTTACTAGAGCCGAGGACATTAGTACGATTAATTAACTAATACATACAGTATTTGTGAAGTCTCAACTAATAAAGAAACATTACAAATTTATTCACCGAGACGGCTTCCCAATGAATGTCACGAACGGGCAGAGGGCATCACTCCTAGTTGGTTGGTTCCCTCCGTGAGTTTGCTTCTTGGGCTAGTAGGCCGGCCCAGCTGGATGGTGGAGGGGAGGAGGCAAGAAACGTGGCCTTTTTACTCCTACTTGGATCAAATATACAGACTTTGGTCTACTTATATGTAAAATACATGTATATGCATAATACCTGCAATTTTTTCTCAAAATTATTGGGTGTACAGATGTCCACATACTGCGTCCACCAGTGCTCAGCGGCGACGGTGGGGATAAGGGGAGAGAAGCGCCATGGGCACCAGGGTGGAGGGAGCTCAATCGCCAGGGTGAGAGAGGGGCACCGCCATGGGTGAGTAGGACACTGCACAGGGGTTAGGGAGAGACGCCCACTCCCTGCAATACCGTCGCGCCACCTCCATAGATCTCGCTCGTGCTCTATGAATCTTGTCGGGGTGGGGGAGAGGGCCACCGGATCCACAGGTGTTGAACGCTCCCGGTGGGTGAGGACGCCGGCGTGAGGGGAGGAGTGCCGCCGGAGTGGGGGAGGAGGACACCAAGGTAGGTGAGGGTGCACGTCGGGGTGGGTTGAGGGCGCCACCGCCGGCTAGGGAGGTAGCCATGGCCGTGCATCGGGATGGGGCAGGGCGCGAGCGCAAAAAAGAGGAGGAAGCGAGGAGTAAGATTGTTTGAATGCGGGAGTGAGCAAAGTGAAACGTCCGTCTGTCCTTGCATCTTAACTCGCATTGTCGTTGTTTCTTCTCTACGTTCTCTCTTTCTCTTGAAGGACTTTTCACGCGTTCTCGCAGGAGTAATAATGCCTGTTAATATTTGGTCCAGATTTCGGACAGGGAGTAACGTGCCAAATTTAATCGCTAATGTAGAGGAGCAGAGATGGAGGATCTCTGTAGTTGTAGCACAGCACATGGTTCCAAGACCAAAATCCAAATTATCATCAAGCCCTAGGCTGATACGGCATATCCAGAGTCACGATCGAGGCGAGGTGCAGGCGGCAGCCACCAGTCACCACAGAATCCCCAACTCATAAAAATCAGCTCGACACGTTCAAGGCAGCAGGTTTTCAGGCCACCCGCCGTGCACAGTGTGAGAGCAAGGGCAATAATACAGCCAAGTTGCTTGGCTATAAGACAAGCTATAAGAGTCAAGTTATACAATAAGTGTCTTCTATTTGTCTTTAAAAAGTTTCTCTCTCATATTTCTCCTCACAACACTTGCTATTTGGGCCCACTAATACCTATGCTTCCGTGCCCAGCTTGGTGCTTGCATAAGAGCCAAGCTCTCATCTCTCTCCTCTCTTCTCTCCTCCACATCAGCATTAGCTTGGCTATAAGCCCATTATTGTACCTGACCATGTCTGTGGTTTGTCGTTTTGTGTGAAAGAACCCGTCTCCGTCCTGTCTGGCCCTGGCCGCCGCATTCAAGTCCTTTGGCCGACCCGTTTCGGTGCTCGACGACATTCTAACCCATGCTTTCGTCATCGTGCGCTCATGCTTGAAGCAGCGGAGCAGTACATGAGCATACTACTCCGTCCTCCACACACAACTGTACAATATCACCCAAAAAACAAATAACCGCACGGCGTCGTGTGGTTGCCAACTGTGAAGAATTCAACCATAATAAAGACTTGGCCGGAGGGTAGCCATTGGGTTGTCATAGACCACTTGATGATTGTTTTTTTTACAACAAGCAACTATATTTCAACAGCAATCAGCTGTGAGAAGGATTACAGAGTTCAGAGCCACTGAGAGTAGTGGCTGTTGAAAAGGACAGTGAGTTGCATGAGCAACACAAGAACAGCTGGTATCTAGTTAAGAGGATGTAGGCTGAGTAGGTAAAAACGCCTGCCTAGCAAGTACATCTGCTGTTTGGTTTTGAGCCCTTTGGATTCTGTAGAATCTTGCATTCCTTCGATCTGTGTAGTTGGCGATGAGCTGGGTGAAGTACTTGATTCTTCAGTCTGGTGGGTTTTCTTGATCTGGTGAATTTAGGAAACTCACCATCTGCTGATTATCAGATAGGAAGTTAACCGGCCGCAAGTTGAGACAGTGGGTGACAATGGCAGCAAGTGCCAATGCCGCCGCCTCAGCCATGAGTACAGATGCAGCTCCTGTCATCCTGGCCTTAATTTACGGCCTCGTTTAGTTTCCCAATTCTCCCCCCAAATTCCACTATGCAAAAAAAAGATTCCCTGTCACATCAAAATGTCGGCAAATGTATGAAGTACTAAATGTTGATGAAATCAAAAACTAATTGCACAGTTTTGTTGTACTTTGCGAGACGAACATTTTAAGCCTAGTTAGTCAAAATTTGGATAATTTTTACCAAATACAAACGAAATGCTACAGGAATTCTGATACAGTGTTTTTCTCCCCAATTCTCTCATCTAAACGTGGCCTACAGCGGTGGTTGGACCTGTGCGTTGAAGATGAACAAGCCTAATCCTGCATTCCTGGGCATATCGGAAATAGAGTCAGGAGTTATGGAGGCATCAGTGTAGCACTTAATTCCGTCCAGAAGGCTTGGCAAGCAGATGAAGCGATCCTGGTATACTAGTTGATTACTGAACCTGTACGTCATTGGGTAGTCATCTGCGATAGGAAATGTCATATGATTGTTGTTTCTGTAAAAATGTAGCCCCGTGCGCTCACTTTGCGGCCAGCGGCCACCGTATCATAAACTCTATTCTTCTTACTATGAACGGTAATGCTCCTTCTAGGTGTCCGTTCGTCCGGACGGATCTGTTCACGCTGCTGGTCGCGCGCCCATGCGTCCTACCCGTGATACCGTTCCTTCTTTAATTATCGTGATCCTTCCTCCCCACTCATCTGCACTTATCCTCTCTCTCGAACGCGTCCTCCTCCACTCATCCGTCCTTGCCCCGTGGCTCGCGCTTCTCTCGCCCCTCCCGTTGCGCGTGCCGCGCTGCTCTCTCCCTGGCCAGTGGCGGCGCCCTCACCCACCCCGGTGCGCGCCCTCACTCACTCTGGCGTCCTCCTCCCCCACCACAGCGTCCTCCTACCCCCACACTCCGGCGTCCTCCTCCCCCACCACGGTGTCATCCTCCTCCTACACCGACGTCTCCTTCCCCGATCTCGGCGTCCTCCTCCCCCACCCTGCCTGCCTCCTCCCTCACCCCGGTGGCACCCCTCCCCGACACCGGCGTCCTCCCCCACAGGGAGCTCCCAACACCCTTAGATCCGGCGGACATGGTGCTCCCCGTGTAGGCTCTCTCTCCCTCCCTATGTTGCAATTGTACCTTTCAATTGTTTCAGACGCTTCAGAGATATGTTGCGGTTGAATCATATGGATGTTACACAAGTAGATCTGAGGATGTTGCACATGTTGCAAGCATTTCAAAGGCATGTTGCAAGCATTGTTTCAAAAACGTTTCACCTATTTCTAGATGTATGTTGCAATCGCTCTGATCCGAATGTTTCATATGGTTCACTTAAATGTTGCAATAATACTTTCTAAATGTTTCAGCTGCTTCAATCTCATGTTGTTGCAGTTGTTCCATGTTGTTGTAAGTGTTTTATTTGAATGTTGTTTCATATATTTCACACAAATGTTGCAATAATATATTTCAAATGTTTAGCTGCTTCAGCCTAATGTTTGCAGCAGTTGTTCTGTGCAAGTGTTCTATTCAAGCTTTTTATGTTGTTCAGCCGAGGGTGAGTTGAGGGCTAGCAGACGAGGGCGCGTGGCTCCCCGGGGGGCTAGTGGACGGAGGCGTTGGGGGCCGATGGATAGGGGTGCTGCGGTCAAGGGGCGTTGGGGCATGCTCGTCGCGCACGTGGGACGGTGAGAAGGTGGACGTGGCGGGCTGCGGGGGCGAGCTAGGGGTGCGCGGCTCGCTGAAGGGCTAGCGAACTGGGCGGGGGGGGGGGGGGGGCGAAGGAACGCGGGTGGTTGAGCACTTGAACGGGGCATCCAGGCACAAGGATAGCCGTAATATGAAATGATAAGTAGAGCTTATGCGTATTCGAGAAAAATAATAAATAGTTTTTTTTTACTTCTGCATGCAAGTCGGAATTTTCCTCCTCTGTTACTAAGGCCTTGGCGATATGTATGCATCTCAAGCTGCCAGCTCTCTACTTCAAGTTCAAGTTGCCAAAATATCGTGCTGCCAGGGACAAATGTATGGCCGAGATCGAAGCATCGTCCACTCCGCCTGGAACACACACTGTAGACACATGTGCTGGCCCGCGGCAGGTTCTGCCATTTTTTTTTCTTTCGAAGCAAAGCAGGCTGTGCCAAATGGAATGGCTATCCATCACAAAATATCAGAGCTCAATGGCCACATATTATCCCCAAACGTTATATGACACAGCTCCTGATTTGCGCCGCTGAGATATTTTTTCTTTTTGAAATAGTCTACATGACCCCTAACTATTCAGTGGACTATTTCACCCCCTCAAAATATAAAACCGAATTTTCTACCTTCTATTTTTTTCAAAACCGGTTAAATAACCCTAAGTGAGTAACGGTGGTTTTGTCTTTTTCTTTTAAATTTATTTTGGCTGAATCTTTAAAAAATCATAGGAAATCACAGAAAAATCATAAAATAGAAAATCGAATTTTGTTGGACTCCACATGAGTAGATCTACGCAATGAACATATAATATGATATGCTTTAATACAAAGTTTTTGTTGTAACTTTAGATGTATGCTTTTATGTAATTAATTGGAATAATTCATAGCTGCAACTTGTATGGTCTAATTGTAGTGAAATTTTTATGGTGGACTAATTATTGTATGTTTGAACTGTAGTAAAAATGCATACTCATTGGATTATGTATAAATTAGTTACAAATTTATTTAAGTTTATGCTTGTTAAATCTATGCTTTATAACCTAGGTATGTTTAGCTTTGGTAGCGAAGCCTTTGACTCGCCTCATGTAAGTTCAAACCAGTCTATTGTTACCTTAATATACAAAGAAGCGTAGCTCTCCAATAAAAGAGAAAAAGATCATAGAAGATGAGTAAGATTTGAGTTACACAGTAGGTTTAATCCCCTTCAGTCCTTTTCTATCTCCAATTCACAACCGAAATCGAACCAGCTGGAAGCGTGTTCATAAAGCTGAGCCTGTCTATGGCACATCTCAAACGTGTGGCGCGTACGGGATTTCCCCTGTCGATGGCCACGCCGTACCAGGTACACTGGCGGACCATGCATGCATATGGACAGAAAATCCCCGCCCGAAACGGAGCACCAGTTCGCTGTCCCGCTCGCGTGCAACGGTGCAAGTGCAAAGCTGCAACTTGCAAGTGGCCACAATTTCTTCGTCTCCAATTCCACGGAAAGATCGTCTCGCCCATCCCCACAGCCACACATCAGCCGATCAAATCAAAATCTTGGCCCGCGCGGTCCCGAGGAGATACTCCCCGCTTGCAGCGGAAGCCGCCAAGGCACCAAGCAACTGGCGGAGCTGAGAGCGCCTCTCGTCCACACAGCCAAGCCCCGTCCGACCAACCGCGTGCGGGGCGGGGGACTGACGCGCGCCGCGCGATTTATACGCGCCAACCACGCCATTTGCTTGCTCCCGTTTCCGTGCTGATTTTTTTAGGTGGCTGCTGGCCTGCCGGTCTCGAGCGGGAGCCGGGAAGCTCCGGATTACGTGAGGCCTGACGCCGAGCCGCTGAGGCGAGGAGTAGGAGAGGGGCGGGGGCGGCATGAGGATCCAGTGCGACGCGTGCGAGGCCGCGGCGGCCACGGTGGTGTGCTGCGCCGACGAGGCGGCGCTGTGCGCGCGCTGCGACGTCGAGATCCACGCCGCCAACAAGCTCGCCAGCAAGCACCAGCGGCTCCCGCTCGGCGACGGCGACGCCGCGCCCAGCCTCCCGCGCTGCGACGTCTGCCAGGAGAAGCCGGCCTTCATCTTCTGCGTCGAGGACAGGGCGCTCTTCTGCCGCGACTGCGACGAGCCCATCCACGTCCCCGGCACGCTCTCCGGCAACCACCAGCGCTACCTCGCCACCGGCATCCGCGTCGGCTTCAGCTCCGTCTGCGGCGCCGCCGGCGGTGAGGGCCTCCCGCCGACGCCTCCCAAGGGCAGCTCCAACAAGCCCGCGGCCGTCAGCGCGCCGGCTGCCGGCGGGGCCACCAAGACAACGACGGTCAAGGACACGCTGCCGCAAGAGGTGCCGTCGTCGCCGTTCCTGCCACCGTCCGGTTGGGCCGTCGAGGACCTCCTGCAGCTGTCGGACTACGAATCCAGCGACAAGGCAAGGACCTAATTACCTAAACCATCCAAAATCTTTTTTTGTTTTTGTTGATTGACAGCGAGGACTAGAAATCAACCACAAGTGTTTCACGTTCGTACTTTATCTCCGCTTTTCATCTGTTTTGTGTTTGCTGTTGCAGAAAGATTCGCCTCTTGGGTTCAAGGAGCTGGAGTGGTTCGCGGACATCGACCTGTTCCACGCCCATTCGCCCGCCAAAACCACTACGGCGGAGGTCCCCGAGCTCTTCGCCTCGCCGCAGCCAGCGAGCTACGCCGGGTTCTACAAGACGAACGGAGTAGCGCGCCAGAGCAAGAAGCCACGGATGGAGGTGCCTGAGGACGACGAGGACTACTTCATCGTTCCTGATCTTGGCTGAGATGAGAGATCGTTGCATGATTCTCCTGTCATGTGTGGTGTGTGTATGCAAAATATGTATGTATGCCATCATGAGATGCACTGACGCTTACGCTGGACATATGTAATTATATAAGGCAGGGCCATACTTTCAGCCTGATAAATGAGATCGGTTTGATGTATGAGATGAACTCACTTGGTACAAATGTTCTTCAGCTGGCGTACCATTCTATCAGATGTTTACCAGTGATATCATCGAGCTTGCATCAGCTGAACATTTGTGTCGCCTGAACACGGTCCAATTGACAAATACGTTGATAAACAGAGACAGGTTTGCCAATGGAATAAAAATGCAGTGTAGCGAGATCATTCAAAAGCACCAAGATCTGAACATTATTCTTTTACAATCTGTGCGCAGTTTATTTCACAATCACAAGCCATCATTACAAATTAGCTAGTTTCTGGTTACAAACCTGAAATGTTATGCTAACAATACAGGGAGATCAACCGGCACCACGCACAATCTAGCTCTAGTAATATTAGAACCAAATGAAGCAATACTCTAGTTTTGTATGAGTGGATACTCGCATATCTTCAAGGCTTTAGAAAAATTAGCAATTACAAAGGAGGGCTACAGCTAACACCAGGAATTTCAACAAAAGCATGAAACCATAAGAATGTGCTCTATGACATCAAAGCTATCAGTCATCGAATTCAAATGACCCCACTGAATTCCAGTTATATTATGATCACCGTAAAACGATAGTGAGGGTTGGCCCTATCACTGACGATCGTAAATTCTTTCAGAAGGTGCCACTAAAACTGCACAATATTTTTGCAGCGCATATAAATATGACGATTGTCATATACAAATCCCAATTTTCACCTTTTCTTCAACAATGAACTAGCTCTCAGAAAGATTTTATCAATCTCATCGAGCTCTGACACTTTCAGTTCTTTTGAAGGTGAATCAGTCTTATCTGAAAGTGAAGCGATCTTCCGTAGATGCTCCTCGAAATCATCTGGTTCATTATCATTTTTTTCTGAGGGAAACTTATCCAGCCTATCGAGATACAAGGGGCGATCCTCCTTGTCCTCTTCCTGATCCTCTGATTCTGTCTCAAAAATGTCAGAGAGATCCTCAGACTCTGAAAATGACAAAGACTCTGAAGCTGAGTCGTCCTCAACCTCAGAACTTTCATCCGCTAACCTCTTGGATCCCTCTACACTTCCTGACAGAAGATGAGATACGGTTTTGCTGTGAACTGAACTACAAGGTTCTTTTCTCACTGGAATACTGTTTGTATTGTGTGAAATTGAAGCAACATGTTTCCCTACACTTTGTCCTTTATGCTCTCCAGCTAACTTCAGCCGCGCATGAAGATCTTCAAGCTCCTGCTCAAGCCTGGGAATGTACCGCCTAAGAGCTCTGAGCTTTTCCATATATTTGGATTTATCCAGTGCCTAATTGAAAATTCTAAAACAATAAATATGATGAACAAAAGAACAACTTTTAGATAGGAAAAAGGACACCTATTTGTCTATGTGTATATTATTAATTTACACCTCAAAACACCCTTGACTCTACCTAGATAAAATTGGCTGGATATGTTTCCGATTCTTTAAACAGTGACATTGATAGATAACTTGTTGAAACAAATCACACAGATTTAGGAAAGCCTTACCGTGGCTCATATTGCCTGAACTTCTTGGAACTGTCCTATTACTAGTGTTCTATCAATGTTTTGTACCCAGCTATAACATACATCCTGTGGTAAAGATGTAGATATATTTTTCCTTGCACTATGATGCCAGAAGACGTACCTTTTTTCTAGAGAGTGAAACTTTTGGAGACATGATTTCTGGTGGTGGCTGTGCATAGTTTTTCCCTCTGTACATAATAATTGTGTTCCCATCTTGAATGTCAAGCACAATCCCACCACTTAGTCTGGCTAACTCAGTGGCAATTTCCTTGACCTCCTCTGGTGTGAATGTTTTCACAATTACCTGGAGAGTTTGATGCTTTTTCCAATGCAAGTGCATGTTCAAGATCACTCCCTGGTAAATTCCACGTCTTCCAACAGGCACATAGTTTTTACATTTTTGGCCCATCTTGAGGAAATAGAAGTGCTCTTCAGGTGTAAGCACCTCGGGATCATGTGTAGGTTCTGATGGATCTTCTGGTTCAATTTTTTTCAGTGCTGCAACAAGCCGCTCTTCCTTCTTTCGAGCCTTTATGGAAAATCCAAGAAAACATAGAATACATTCAGGACAGAGTGATTATGAATGATAGGCGATAAGAAGTAGTTTCTTGCTAGAGTGAAGGTTCAACAAACGCCAAAGGATGAATAGGAACATTGGAGATCAAGCTACCACACATGAACGTAAGCGAACTTCAATTCTTTATTTTAAAGAATCACTGTTATCAAATGAAAGTAGATAGGTATTGAGGGAATGGCAATGCGACTTACTAGCTTCAGTTTGTACAAAATCTTCTCCTCCGCAGTCATTCTTTGAATCTCCTTTTTCTTTTTCCATCTCAAGGATTTCAAAAATCTTGTTACTGCCCTCCTTCCTTTCAGCTTTTTCCTCTTGGGTTTTGGTTCACCAGAATCATTAATTGGTACAGACACTCCTGCATTTTGTTGAGGCTCCGCAGTTGCCTGATTTCCACTATTGACTGATCGACTTGTATGGATACAATGGTATGCTTGAATGTTACAACTTTGCAACCAACTGAAGAACCCAGCATCTCGGTTCAAGACCTTGTGGAAAGTATAACTAGAACAGAATCAGAACATGCAAAACAAG
Organism: Saccharum spontaneum; assembly: GCA_022457205.1. NCBI lineage: Eukaryota > Viridiplantae > Streptophyta > Magnoliopsida > Poales > Poaceae > Saccharum > Saccharum spontaneum. The sequence continues at coordinate 42,622,485 of CM039601.1, read as the reverse complement.
AAAACTGCAGAGCTCCAACACCGCCCCCATCCCCCCACCCAAAAAAAAAACTGCAGAACTGTGGAATTGCTTCAATAATGAACTGATCAGAATGTGCTCAGAGATAAACTATAGACCACAAATGTAAAAACGTGGCTGAAAGCAATAAACTGTGTTCCAAGGTTCCCCTCTCCGGCATTTCAACAAATACTTTGATGCAACTATGCCCCGGGGAGGCTCTATCATTTCATCGCAGACCAACGGCACAGGAGCAATTGAACGCAAATTCTAGATACAGTAACATCTTCATCATCAGTTCACTAGATTAGATTATAATCAGGGGAGGAGGATCAGTGGGGTTTGTCTGACTCTTACGATGGTGAGCTGGGCAGATGCGCGAGCAGCTCCAGCGTCCCATGGGAAGACGCCAAGCTCCCGCCGTAAGACGATGGGCAAAGCGAGCGAGACCGTGTTTCCTGTCGCTGCCACAACCTTGTGGGCCGCCGGAGCAGGAAGAGACGGCTGGCCATCACCTGGCAGCAGGGCGCACGCAGTAGGGAGCGAGAGAGAGAGTGATAGAGAAACCACGTCGGCGCCTAGGTCCGAAGCGTGCGGAAGCTCTAGACGCTAAGCCGCCGGCGGGGAGGCGGGAGTACCTCCGACGCTGACGCCGACCGCGTGGGGGATCCTGCGCTGGGCTGCGCGAGCGTGCGGGGGCATTGGCTGGCGCATTGCGGCGCGAGAATTCTGCGGGAGCGGAGTGTGAGGAGCGCTTCTGGGTGACGGGGACGACCCCTCGGGCTCTCTCAGCCGTGGGCCGTGCAAAAAACGCCCGCGGCTGGCTACAGGCCCAGCCGCCCAGGCCGGTGTAGAAGGAAGGGACGTTCCTTGTGGGCTTCCTCCGGCGGAGGATCAACTGAGGCCTGAGGAGGACTTTCTGGGCCCGACTCTATTTCCGTTTCTCGTTTGGTAGGAGTAAGGCCTGTTTAGTTGCCAAAAGTTTTGTAAAACATTCTCCATCACATCGAATCTTTGACGCATGTTTGAAATATTAAATATAGATAAAAAATAAAACTAATTATACAGTTTAGACGAAATGGACGAGATGAATCTTTTAAGCCTAGTTAGACCATGATTGAACACTAATTGCTAAATAACAACGAAATTTGCTATAGTATCATTTTGCAAAAAATTTTGCAACTAAACCGGCCCTAAGAGACACTGGTAAACTTCTCTAAACAAAAAAGAGACACTGGTCAACTGTTTTCATTTGATTGAATGAACGAAGAAACGGATAAGTAATTAAAATGTGACTGACTAGCTCAATCTCTGAGAGTTGGATTAGGGTAGGGGATCCATATTTTGAGTGATCCATACCTTTGACGGCTCCAGTACGCTGCCGGCAGTTAATAAAAACACGGAATCACGTCTGAAGAGATAGGCAAGGCATGACAGAACATGCCAACAGGATTGGGTTATACTAGTATTGTAGTCACGAACCTTACATCTGACATGGGAGCGAGATAGGTAAGTCGTGCAATGCAGATTTCACTTGACTGCTGGCCTGCGCTACACGGCTTGTACGCGTATTCCTGTACGCATACGTAGGGATGAAAACGAAAATGATAATTTCCGACTTTTGGAAATCGTTTTCGAGTTTTTTTTTTCAATTTTTAGGCCTAAACGGAAACTGTAGCGGTAATCGAAAAAATGAAAACGATAACGATAAAAATAATCGGAAACGAAAGCGAAAACGATTTTGCCCTATTGTTTTCGAAGATTGCCGTATTTTACCGGTAATTTATCGTCGGTAATTACCGATACAACATATACTTTAGATCCAATTGGCCCACATCTAAACATGTCCATCTATCTGCACACGCAAGAACATAAGGTAAATATTTTTTTGGAAAGAAACTATATGACAATTATTTCATGCGTATAGGAACGAGAAGGCAATCATGCAATCAGCCAACTTAGAACTTAGAACTTGATCGCTATACTATGTCTAGTCAACTTAGAACTTGATCATTTATTTGTGTCTTTGCCAAACATTGTCATATTATTGTGTGGTTTGTCATTGTTTAAGATGGTGTAAACTGTGTGGTTTCAGCTTGTGATCTTTTCAATTGTGGTTTTATTTATTATTGTCATGTGAGATAGATTGAGTTATATGGAACTTGTCATGTTCTACGGTTTGACATGTTTATCATTTTTTTGGATATCGTTCTTATGAATTCCGATCGTTATCGATGTATTTTTCGATCGACTACTACCGTGTTCGAAATTACCGGAATATCAGTGCCGTATTCGTTTCCGACAATATCGTATCGATTTCAATTTCGAGAAAAAAATATGAAAATGAAAGTGATTTGGCCTCCTATGGATCGATTCCGATCATTTTCATCCCTACGCATACGTGCCTGACGATGGACCCATGTACGCCAGGGGTGCAAAAAATAGCATTGATGATAGAGAGACGGAATTATAATAGCGTGTCTCCAAATAAGCGAATTGTAATAGTATATCTCCAAACTTCAAAAAATAAACTTACTGCGCCCCACCTCCGATGGGGTAGGAGAGGTCGCCGATCCACGGAAGGGGGAGCCACAAGAGGGGAGTACGACTGCCTGGATCGTGATGGATCCGCGGGATCCGCCAACAAGAGAGCAGTGGGGCCGCGCGGCCACCGAGGTTGAAGAGAGGGGCTGCCAACGGGTGGAGGGGAGGCGCCGCCGCCGCCGCTGCTCAATAATTTGGGAGGACAGAGAAATAAGATAGGATTAAGGGCTATTTATATAATGGAGGAAAAATTGAGGTATGACTACAACAGATACATTTAAAAGAGGGAAGAGGCGGGATTACCCTCCGGCTTCATTACAACAGAGACATTTATGATTGTGTATAATTCTTTTATGGTTGCGGGCTGGTAAGTTGGCCGCTATTTTTTAGCTTTATTACTACTAGCAAATATGCTCGTGCATTGGAATGATGCGTACAACTTATTACGCTGCTGATTACAAGGATCTTTGCCGCATATCTGTTAGCCGACCCATACAGTAGTTACCTCTTCATTATTAATATATGACCCACTTATCTATTTTCACAAAATTGTTTGGTTCTTGTGTTCAAACCGGTTATAAGCTTACAGTATATTTCTCCTCCTATCTCTCCTTCACCTCAGCATTTAGCCTACTTATAGCTTGTTATTATACTTGTTCTACCTGCTAATGCCTTGATGTTGACAAATGGACAAGCGATGCCCAGCCCCAATCCACCCAAGACTTTTGGGAAGGCACCGATTGAGGCCTGACCGTTGAACCGGTAAACAAGGGAGTTGAAACCTTCTCGTGGTCATACACCTGAAATGTTGTCATGAATCATGAAAGTTGAGTCAATGTAAACGTCCTTGTGAACCAGCCTTGACTCAGAGGATACTCGCGTCGCTGACCAATCGGGAAGTAGCAGAGCGGGCTGGAAAGATGGGTTCGTCGCGTCAGAGGAGGCTCTCGCATCAACAACACTAAAAAGGCCCGAGGGAAGCCTTAATGCCTGGTCAACCAGGAGAGCCCGTCCGGCGCCGGCGCTCCATGAGAAGGTTGACGTGCGGCACCCTAGTTCAAACGGTCCAGCTCGCTCGGGCATCCGGCGACCAAGTCAAGTGTTGTCACATCTCCAAATTGATCCAGCAAGCCAGGCCGACCGAGCACAAAGTTACGCAATTCTTGTCGAGCGAGCCGCACGGCCGGCGCGCGCTGCGGCGCTGGAGACATGCATCGCGCCGCGCGGGGGCTAACCGCTCACATGGCATTGCCACGCCCCCCGCGCGCGGACGGTTGGTTGGTTTCGCACGGCCGGCCGGCTTGCGGTCCCCGTCCTATGGGGTGGGTGCTTGGTGTCGACCTGCCGGTGCCGCGAGGCCGTGAGGGGGGATGGACCGTGGTGGACGGGCGCTCTGGCCCACGTTTAGATTGTAAAAATTTTTAACCTGATAAATAGTACTACTTTCATTTTATTTGGTAAATATTGTCCAATCGTGGACTAACTAGTCTTAAAAGATTCATCTCGTGATTTTCAACTAAACTGTGTAATTAATTATTTTTTTATCTATATTTACTACTTCATGTATAGGTCTAAAGATTGATGTGATGGAGAGAGTGAAAAAATTCTAACTTTTGAGGTGCATCAAAACAAGGCCCTGGTTCGGATCTCGTCGCTTTCTGGTTCGGATCTCAGTGATTCCACCGTATGGCCCAGGGACAAACCAAGCTTTTTCGAGGGAAACGGGATGCCGGATGCTCATTCGAGACTATCCGCTCCGTTGAAACTGGGGAGGCCAAACCGGTTGCTTGTCGTGACGCATCGTGCACTGTGCACATCACAAGCCTAAGCTAAGCAGCGCGCGTGTTGCTTGAGAGGAAAAGAGAACGAATGCGTGATCGGACAAGTCAACTGCTCTTGTCATGGATGAACAGTGGCCTTTTTTTTTTTTTTCTTCTCAAGTCATTACTTGTCCCTCTTTCGAATGCTTAGCGTGCTAATAGGGAGATGCTTGGCAGTTGCCATGACAGAATACAGACCTGAACAAAACAGGGGAAATTAACCTTGTCCCCGAGCAATTCTTACGAGCAACAACCAACACAATAGTAGTTAATTAGCAAGCCCATCAATCAAGTCTAACGAACAAAGCAACAAAAGAAGGGAGATGGAACAGCGTGGTTACGTGAGCTCCCCTCCACTCCAATCCAAGACCAAGCAATATCTACAGGTTCTAGTACGAATCAAGCATGCAGATGCAGTGCACAGCGCTCCATAGCAAGTCAGGTGCAGTGCAGGGCGACGGATACGGTCACCCGAGCGAGGCGAGCCCGCCTGCGCGCATCATCTGGCGGAACTCGTGGAAGTCGACCCTGCCGTCGCCGTCGCGGTCGACGTGGCCGATCATGCGCCGGCACTCCTCCGCGGTGCGGCCCTGCTTCAGGCCCAGCGACGACAGCACCGCGCCGAGCTCGTCCACGGTGATGTACCCGTCGCCGTTGGCGTCGAACACCCGGAACGCCTCCCTCATGTCGTCGTCCTCCTCCGCGCCTGCAGCTTCCTCCCCCTCCCCGGCGCCGGCGCCGCCGTTGGCGCTGCTGTCGCCGGCCATGATGGTGCGGTAGAGCACCCCGAACTCCTCCACGTCCACGCACCCGTCGCCGTTGGCGTCGATGCGCGCGATTATGGACGCCAGCTCGTCGCCCGGCACGGACATGCCCAGCTTGCCCAGCGACTCCTCCAGCTCCTCCCGCGTGATGCGCCCGTCGCCGTTCTTGTCGAACAGCTCAAACACGCGCGCCAGCTCCGCCGAGTCGGCCTTGCTGCTGCTCCCGTTCCCCGCTTGTGGCTGCTGCTGTTGTGCAGACGATGACGACATCTTCTTGGGAGAAGAAGGCGGCGTGGAGGGTGCGTCGGCGGTGGGCGTGGCAGTGCTCTCGCGGCCACTCGGGAGGATGGATGTGGGGAGGCACGAGAGGAGGCCGCGCGGCAGGAGGGGCAGCTTAACGAGAGGGGAGGACGATGAAAGCATGGTGCACGACACCGTGTGGACTTGCTTGCCACTGTATTTGCCTTGTGGCGGTGGGTGTGCTACAACTACAAGCAAAGCTTTCTTTCCCATGGGCCATGGACCATGGTTGTATTTATATCACAATTTCAGCTTGTTCAACTTTACTCTCTCTTAGGCCGTGTTTAGTTCGCCGGATTTGGCGTGTGCCAAGTTACTGTACAATACTGTGCAGTACTGTAACATTTTGTTTTTATTTGGTAATAATTGTCCAAACATTGACTAATTAGGCTTAAAACGTTCGTCTCACAAAGTACAACAAAACTGTGCAATTAGTTTTTAATTTCATCTACATTTTGTACTCCATGCATATACCGACATTTTGATGTGATGGAAATCTTCTTTTTGCATAGTAGAATTTGGGAGGGAAATTTGGTATCTAAACAGGCCCTTACAGAAAGGAATCAGTAGACTCCACCTGTATGTCAGAAGAACCGATGCAGCAGGAACTTTTTTTTGTTTCCACATCAAGAGTTGACTTTGTGATAAATAAAAGTAGAAGTCTATTATAATATCGTAGATGCTGTGTACCCACAAAAAACGGTGTAAACACGACATGTTTCACTCTATTTGCCGGGATGTAAGGGGCATTGCATTTTGCAGTTATTTAGTTTAGAGGAAGAAGAGCAAGATGAAAGTTTCATGTGAAAACCTGTACTCCGTATGAAACAGACGGAAAGGGTCACTGAGTCTTCAACTGTTTGCGCTCCTTTGGTCTGACTTAGGTGGATGTACTACGATTGTACTTTGCCGGAATCGTGTTTTGCTACGAAAGCATATATATCTTCTCTGTTGACAAAAATGGTACCATTGCCCTTTTATGTCTTTGTCCCTTAACAAACGCTTTTACTTGTTCTTTTGAGAGGTGTAGAAGTATTTGCTGTGCTTGATGCCACGTTGAAATTCGCTGAACCAAACATATACATGGGGGTGCCAAGATAAAGAAAAAAACACAGCTATTTGCCCCTACCTGACTTTATTTTTTCAAAGCAAAACCTGATCACACAACACAACCGACAATTTTATTCTTTACTACTAAAAGACTTGCCTCCACGTTCATGTTTTGGAATACAGGCAACCAAAAAAGAGCAGTGGAAATGCTAAGCCCCGCGATCGACTCCCCGATGTCAGCTAAAAAAAGGATTTGTGGAAACAATTTCAGCTTGAGATCCACTATTCGTATAGCAGCTATCAGCCCGCCTGTAGGCTAATTTAAATTGTCCATCATCTCCTCACGTCTCCAAATGAAAACGGTAAGAAAAACTGAGCTTCTGCAGCCGCAGTTGGGCTTGGCACATCATTTACGCCCTTGTTTAGATGCCGAGTTGAAACAGTGCGCATTAAATGTGCACTGTTCTAATTCGTTTGTATTTGATAAAAATTGTCCAAACTTTGACTAATTAGGCTCAAAATGTTCGTCTCGTAAAGTACAACAAAACTGTGCAATTAATTTTTAATTTCATCTATGTTTAGTACTCCATACATTTGCCGACATTTTGATGTGACGGAGAATCTTTTTTTTGCATAGTAGAATTTGGGGTTGAATTTGGGAACTAAACAAGGGCTACGTTTTCTATCTGATCTGAAGGAACAGGACAAACAGGTGAGAAACCTACACCGGCCCCTCTCATGATGCGTGCAGCGTGCGGGACGCGTTTTTGCAGCTTGCAGGTGAGGTAGTTGGTCTGCACTCTTTAAATCCAAGTTAAGGCGATGGTGGGAAAAAGAAAAGAGAGAGGAATTGCAATGAGAACTACAGGTCAACTGAAAGCGCGTCGAGCGTCGTCGAATATCAAACTGCCACGGTCTCACGGGACCGTCGGGTGCGGATCTCGGTCGTCGATCGCTGCCAGCACGGTCGCCGTCGGATCGGCCATGGACGGTCGCCCGCGCGACAGGTGCGCGCGCAACCGCACGTGGGGCCCCGTGCGGGCCGCACGTGCCGACAGGCCAATGAGTAGCGGCAGGTCTGCCTGCGATGGCGGGTGGTAACTGGAGAGTGGAGAGTGATGACAGGTGAGAGGGCTTCACTGGATTGCAGCTCATTTTGGGATTCCATCGTGGAGGCTTGAAATTGAAGTGGGCGGCAGCGGCACTCGGCTGGACGTGAGCTGGGGTGGGCGTGCATGGACTTCACGGCTTCGTAGACTGCCCAGAATCTCTTGGACATCGTGGATTAGCATAATATAGGAGTGGGAGATGCCAGTACACGATTCCCGCATCCAGGTCGTTGCATGTGCAGCGTGCAGTAGCGGTGTAGAATTCTCGGAGGCAGGCGAGCACTGGCTGTGCTCTGGTGATGTTGGTTGTTCAATCAAGCGTGGAGACAGCGGCCTACCTAAATTAACACAGCGTGGCGTCAAGAAGTTTGACAAGAGTGCTCACACTGAAGTGGATAGTGGATAACAACGGAACAGTACGACCAGCCTTTTTACACCGGGATTGCTACAATCATCAGACCACCGCGAAGTCCAGTCCCGGATATGCACTGTCACGCGCAGAGTCCAAGCAGTAAGCAGTAGCACACGTCGTGCTGCGTACAAGGGGAATGTATGGCCAGTTGGCCACAGCCGACATTGCCCAATCGAATATGATATGACAAAGCAGCACACCTTGTTTTGTCTAGTTGCAAAATTGAGCATTTCATTATCAACAACCCAACAATGTAAAATTTGCCTGTACATGATGGATCATGCTAAACGAACTATGTACATGGTGGGAAAATGGCAAAACCGGAGGATCTGTTGTAGAAAATCGCGCACCTTCCAATCCATATAATAGCCCCAAAACTGCAGAATTGCACCAACTACCCGCCACCTTGTGTCTGAAGCAACCTTGCATGGCATTGGTCCTCAGGAGGACAATCAGGAGGTACAGGATTTGTGGATTACACCAATTGGCCAATCACCGCACGACCGCACCTATCTTCAGTAAAGGCCACAGGGCGTAACGTTTGGCAACGACCTGCAGAGAGCCCGCCTTACACCTATGCACGGAAGCCAACATGCATGATTGTAATGCGGTGTGCCTTCACATGTTCGAACAGCAAACATTGCTTTCACCTGGAAACTCGAAAGACACTGGTAACCACAAACCTGGCTCATTCTGAAAAGAGTGGATTTATAATATGACGGGAATTAATATCAGATAAATAAAGATTCTACACAAGCAATGTAGACAAAGAGTTACCATTTTTGGATGCCATGCTACAAACTGAAAACACATCGACTAAGGACTTGGGTGGGCCGTTGGTCAGCTCCAGATTGTAGGATTTTTGAATTGTGAACATATTGCATCAGACAGGAACTTTATTAGTCCCTCTCTTTCAACATCCTTCTCCTTTTTAAAATCAAGATGCCGAACCTGAGGCATGCCACGAAGGGAGAATCGATCAGAATTTCCTCCGCACTTCAAATAGTTATTGGAGGTCTGTACAGCAATAAGCAAACACCAGATTTCTTTCATTCCAATTTCCAAATGATCATCTTTTTATGTATCTATGAGAGTCTCACTATTTCATAAGATAGTTTCTGCCTCCCATTTTTATATTAGAATAACAGCAAAAAACATGGAAGTTGTGTTAACATTTTTAAGAAGTCTCAAACCGAGTTCCTGTGAACACATGATACAAGTATAGAACTGGCAATTTTAACATTAATCCTAGTCAAGCAGATGGATTCAGTGCTGCTGAAATTGGTCATACAAGCACAACATACTACAGAAGTTTTGTTAGGTAGAAAGTATATGAAATGCTTTTAAAAGTTCACGCTGCAGAAAAAAACAGCACACATGTAAATAAAATGCATAGTAGTTGGATAAAAGCAAGGTACTTTCGCTACCATGTATTTTTTTTAATACACGGAAACTAGTTGAAACAGCAGAAAGAAATACAGTGGCAGCTTTAATGTATTTACCTTCACAAGATCTGTTTGTGACAGGCCTGATTCAGTGATAAATGCAAGGCATTTAATATCATGATCACTGGCATATTCATACTGTTCTTGAAGACTTGGATCTTCCTGAGGAACAAACTGAGCCTGAAAATAGTAAATCCATCAGTAGTGATCATAATAGCTTCAGTCTCCACACTAATCTTTGCCCATGATCCTTATAGAACCACCTTTATGTTAGCTTTCCAAAGCTCTGCAACAAGTTCCATGCGTTCAGTTAACAGACCGCCACCACCCCTTGAACAGACAAGTACACTGATGCTAGGTTCAATCCTGAAGGCCACATAAAATATTTTATAAGTTATTCTTTTAGGACAAAGATCACATAAATTATTGGAGTTTTTAGAATCAGTGACATTGGAGGGGGATTCGTAAATCAGATCACCTGGACATTAACCTTCGCAACCCCAGATCAGATGAAGGATTGTTTGGAAGAAATTTCTCAAGTGCAATGCTCACACCAACAGCACCTGGGGGTTTAGATTTCTGCACAGGTTATATCAAATACAAGTAAAATACCGAAATCATGGACAATATCTCTATATTTTCTTTTCACAAAATGATAGGTATTTCTGTGACAAAACAGGAGCAACAGCAACAACAATATATCTTCCTCGGACAAGTAATATACAGCGTCTGAAAGAGGTCACTATATAATTACAAAGTAAGATTTTTTGGCATCTATATGTAGTTATTTGTTAAGATAAATGGTTCAAGGTCTCTCCTTTAACATACAGGAGGCATCATGTACAACTTACATATGCCTTATCCCAAGCTTGTTCCACCAACCGATCATATCGTCCACCAACTGCCAGCAACTTTTCATGGAAACTCGGTCCATGATTACCTTCTTTTGAGTATACCTGTGTTGTGTTGAAATGGGATAAATTGCAGTGCGATATCAAGAAATATGTAAATTTCAAAGGAGCAAAGCAACAACACTCATAAAAGGAAAGCATAGAAAATGTGAAGAACATTGCAAAATATCTCCTAATAAAATGCTTTGCATATATTGACACACCACCTATTATTTCATATGACTGAAGACTGAACTAGGAAAACCTAGAGAATGCAAAGAACATTGCAATATCTTGCTTTCTATTCTTTTCCAACTATATTTATTCTCAAACAACTAAGATAAGGAATATATATATGACATTAGAATGCTACGATTAACTTTCATAACGAGGAACAAAATAGGGTTCTCTCCCAAGTGTGTTCTATAAAATGTTCCAAAACAATTTAGGGATGTAAGATTACAGTATTTCACCTGGAAAAACAAATCTGTATAGTAACATTCTGAGGGAGGCATGAGTACATCAATAGTAGTAATTGGTTGTTCTACCGACCATACTCTCAAACATCTCAGAAGCGCGGATAGATCATCGAGAGCCTTGCAAGCAGATTTATCTACAACAAGAAACACACAGTAGCAACAATTAAATATTCCCAGCTTTAGCAGCTAATAAAACAAAGATTAAGAACCACTACCATAGAACAGGGTCCCTCTTAATCTAGCAAGTACTAGATCCGCAGAGCCACAAAACCGCTGATCTGCTTTATGCAGCTTCTCAACAACTTCTTCAGAAAGACGAAGATCCTGGAACATTTGATAAACCAGCCAATGTCATCAAAACTATTAAGTGAAATTCTAAATTTTCACTAAATGATGTTCATATGCTGATATGCATAATAATCTAGCACAACCACTTTCATATAAACAAAAAAGATTCCCACGAAAAAGCATTTACAATGCCAAAAGCACAGTTCTACATGTCCAAATCGAATCTTTTAGTTGGCCATTGGTAACCAAGACAGGTTGGGCATGGAGAAGCAAGCACCTTTATTTAACGAGAAACACAAAAGAACACATTTACCACTCATCCAAGTGTGTTAATTGCAATTTCCATATTGTAGTGCTGTCAAGGATGCTCTTACCAAAAAAACAACAACAACAAAAGTACTCCTTTGATATTGCATTGTACTGTATCACTATGAATAATGCTTCTTTTACCTGTAAAAGTTGCCCCCTAATCAAACTCCACTGTGACTTGCGGTCAGCTTCATTTGGCCAATATTGAACAAGAGTTGAAGACAGAAACTGAAACAGTAAATATTTCAGCTAATTGAAGACAAAAATTGCAAAAGTTTCAGAAACAGGTAAGACAGAACATCACACCTCAGCAACATTTTGTCTTCGATCCTGAGAAACCCCTGCCCAAGAGCAAATTGCTTCAGCAAGTTTACCGTGATTCAGGCGTATGACTAGTGTCTTGGAATCATAAAAACGGGTCCCAAGGTCCAAAGCCACCTATCATAGCATGGATACAGAGTTATTTATATAACAATACAAAACCACATTTTTAACATTAAAATGGACCTTCCAAAATAATTGTCTCTTTACAAATGATTCTATTACAAAATGGAAGACAAACTATAACCAAAATGATAGCAAGAATATAGTTGCAGAGTGGAGGTACAAGATGGGCTGCCATGTGGAGATATGCTACCTTGATGATTTCAGCCTCTGGAATTGGTGAAGTACCGCCAATAATGTCGAAATCACCCTACCAGGATATCAACATTATGTTTCAGAAGGATTTCTTCAATTATTTCGAGGAGCAAAAGAGTAGAAAGTGGAGGTTACAAAGTACAAAAATTGTCGAGCTTCAATGGTAATTCTATCTATATAAAGAATTTACCTGAAGAAAACGATAAGGAGTTGAATGGCCAACAGCTCTTCTATGAACCCATGATATTTCATAACGCTTGAATGATGATGTCTGCAGATGAATTTGTGAGCAAGTATGGAGAGAGACAAGAAAGAAAGCAAAACATGTCAAGCTAATTCCAGAAAATCCCAAAACAGTGGCTAGACGGTTGGCTGGTTGACCTGACCATGATCAAATGAATATTTTCCTGGATCACTAAACCTCTTAGAAGGTGAACTAGCAAATGCAATCACACACTCACACAGCATGCACATTCACATTAAAAAGTTTGGCTAATATATTCTAAAAAATGTGCATATAATTAAAAAAACAATGATCTAAACATATAATGCGGACTGCATCTATGACAGTATGACCTATGTCCAAAATGACAAGTTAAAAGAAAAATGGAGGTAGATGCAACATAACAATTTTAACAACTAAATTATTTTGTAAGAAAAAAGGCAATGATCATACTAGTCTAAAAATTCAGAATATGCATAATATAAAAATTGGAACAAAAATAGAAGCATAAACATTCACACAGGGAAAGAAAAAGGACAACTTGTCACAGACCTGATTAGCAGCAATTGACATAACAAATGGTGTTCGCAGTTCATAGCAAAGTTCTAGCATCTCTCCTCCTTGAGTTAAGATTTTCACTGTGTTTCCCCTAGAAAATTGTAGGCAATTGTTATGAACACGAATCTGGATGGCTCTAACCCATGCAGCACAACAACAGCCAGCGGATAGGCGGCAGCCACACCACAAGGGAAGGATAGAAGCGAGAAGGGGACTGGGATAATAGATTGATATTCTTCTAATTTGATTTGATTGATACATCTCCTCTCCATATATAGAGAGGCTCTTGACTTCTAAAGCAAGATGGCTAATCTTATTCTAACCCTAATCCTAATGGGCCTCTCATACTACTGAAATGGCCCGTAAGGCCAAGCTGACTGCCGAGGATAGCAATAAGATCAAATTTCAGAGTAAAGCATTAGTAAAAATAAATTGGCATCACTTGTCGGTTTCTATCTCATGAGATCATCAACATCCATTAACTATTACTCCGAACAAAAGATCCGACATTTAAGTGGTCTGGAAATAACTTACCTATTTTTGGTAAAATTCCATTCCAAAGTATGCAAAGGTGATATCTGGAACCTTTTAGCACAATGCCGCTTGAAAACCTCCTTGGCAACCTCAATGATAGTATCCAAAAGTTCACTGTTATCAATGTTACCATTGGACTTTTTGCTGCTATCATGTTGGCCTTGCATTTTGGCAAACCTGTCCTCATTAAATATTGTAGATATAACTCGGTCATAAACATATGTGTCTTCTGGTGTTTGTATCATTCTAAGTACATCTGTATCAATTGCCAAAAGTAGTAATATAAATCAGTCAAATAGATCAAAATGACACTTTAATTATAGGGCTAATTTAGAGATGCACAAGACGCAGAAGGCAGACCAGCACTTCAAATATGAGTTTAAAGGCTGTTGCAGTGTCTATTTACCACAAACAGCCTTCAGAGATTTGGTTGAAATCCTAGATAAAAAAGGAGGCAAACGGACCAATTCATTCAATAAATACAGTGCACGCACAAACAAGTACGCACACAGGCGCATGCACAGAGCACAGAAAACCGGTCTACATATAAACAGCCAATCAACTCACAAACGACAAAGGCCAGAGGTGCACAATATAGCAGACAAGTGAGCCCCTTAGGTAGAAGGCCATGTGAAACAAGCAGAAATATCAAATTCCTCAATCCAAATTCTTTTAGCAGTAATCAATCTCAATCAACGATCAGGTCATGATCTGTTCTTTTGGTAGTAATGATGTCATACACAAAAGTTAATGGCTTACCATTTAGCCACTCATCTTCCATCCGAGGAGGCAGCTCATTTTGCAAGACCTCAACAGCAGATGGACGGTTAGACGGGCTTGGTGACAGCAAGCTTCTTAACAGGACTGCCTGACGAGGAAATTTTGATTCCCATGACAATGGAGGATCTCCCTTCTGCTTAAGATCAGAAAGAACAAGATGCCTTTCCATCGCTGTGGCAAATGGATGCCAAAGCTCAAAAAATATAACTCCCAAACTGTACATGTCAACCTGACAATTGACGTAAATAAGAGCAAAGTAAACTTGAAATTTTAGAGTTTGCCTAGTTGCCATATTAAAAATAATAATAACAAGTCATATTTCACCAAATTTTTAAACCATTGGTAGGAGCTCTGCATTCATTTCGAGAATAAGAGAATAGCATTCATTTTGAGAATAAGAGAATACACTGTCTGCAATGATAAAGGAAAAATAAATACTAAAACATTGGCAGTAAGCGAGATCAACAATATTTCACAAAGTTTTTTTTTATCATTTGTTAAGTAAAAGTCCAAGTAATTTGTTCTGACCTTTTCATTAATCTGTGGCCATTTCTGCTCTACCTCTGGTGCAGTATAAAAATATGTACCAACTTGACCTGTTCCATCCATTGAAACACCCATTGCTTCAGTAGGAAGATATTGGTCATGATCTAGCTGCTCCAGCTTCAGAAATTTGGCTGACAACAATGATAAAATATACTTTAGCTGAGATTTTCTTCAACCAATTTTGGAGAAGAGGAAGCAGCCATTATTACAAAGTCAAACACTGAGGAACCATACACTACCACCGACCCACTTACGTTTTCGTCCTCGCTTCACATAAAAGAGTTAACCCATGGATGGTGGTACAACCAAGGTGGGACTAACACCGCCGCCCCCCCCCCCCCCCACACACACACAATCTCACATCACCATACACACGGACCCACCTTGGGCCATACCCAAACCCAGACTAGCTAGATGTCATATACACCCACTCAAAGGCTCAACCGTCATTGTCAACCCAACATACCCACAACCGGACAAACGATGACTAGGAACGTTCCCACACACGATCATGTCCACGAAGGTCGGCTCAGATACCATTTGTAACACCCCAGAGTATCCACTAGCACCAACTCACTTAGGCTTTCGTCCTCACTTCACGTAAAAAGGTTAACCCAGGGATGATGATATGAACTCTAAAAGCCATGTTGGCCTAACCTGCTCCGACGCTCTCAATAACCAAGGTGGGACTACGCTCCCCACAATCTCACATCAACATATACATGGGCCACTATGTGACAAATCCAAACTGAGCCGGATGTCACATAAACTTCACACGATCACACTTGCCACAAAGAACAGGTACTTCCTCCGTCCCCAAACTCTCGCTTTTCGAGAAGTCAAAAAAATAAGTTTGACCAAATATATAGAAAAATATACTAATATTTTATGATGCGCAATAAGTATCATCATTATATTAATAGTGGAATATATTGTCATATTAAGACATAAAATATTGATAATATTTTCTAACATACAAATGTTGATAATATTTTCTATAAATCTAGTCAAACTTAAGAAAGTGTGACTTCTCAAAAAATGAGATATGCAGTCATTTTGGGACGGAGGGAGTATGAAATTACTCAACAGGAATGTTAGACAGGGCTATGTTATGGGCCTTAGGCCTTATTAGCTTCAGCCATATGAGCTCATGTCCAGCCGACCTGATCTTTGTATAGAGGTCGGCTAGGAGTTGTATTCTGGACTCCAAGTCTGGGTCTCTAGTAGATTGAGTTGAATTAGGCAAGGATACAGGAGGTCGGTTGTGTTTCCATAAGCCGCCCCTATCCTCACCCATATATATGTACATGTACTAGTCTTTCAATAATCAATCTATAGTTTTCCCAACTTACAAGCAATATGCATTGAGGGTAGTATTTGCCAATACCACATGAAACAACAAAATAATGACAATGACATTTTATTTTATATAACTTATTTTCTCAAACACATACAAGAACTGTGCATCACAATATTGAGAAGGAAAAATCCAAGTGGACAAGTGCATAGAAGACAAGAAATAAAGATAAAAAAAGAACAACAAAAAGGACTCTCACTGGAAGACCAGCAAAACTCACACACACAACCCCAAAAGGGGAGGAAACTAGCTCATAGGATCGTATAGATTGCATTTTAAAACTTCATGTTTAAAGAACAATTTCCAAAAATCAGGTAAAATAAACGATAAAATAAGGATACAACATGATGGAGGATACAAGATATCAGCAATAATTGCATCCTATCCGATACTATGATGGAGTAGTACATAATGATAAAGATTATAATAAAAAACGAAACCAGATTGAAAATATATGACAGTTCTGGACATCATACCTAGACCAAAATCTCCAATTTTAATATCATTGCGGACATCAAAAAATATGTTGCTGGGCGTCAGGTCTCTGTGTAGGATTCCTTGACTATGGACATGAGCTAGACCTTCCACAATTTGTCGAAACAGGTGCCAGGCATGGTCGACATCAAAAGATGAGATGTATGTCTCAAAATCCTGCCGCAAAGTCCTTCAAACAGTAGTCCAAAAGAAATTAGATACAGAATAGCTACAATCAATACACTACAATAGAATGGCATACAATGACTGAGAATACATAAAGAAAGATCACATGTCTAATCTAAAGTTCCAAAAGTCAAACTACCAGGCCCTCAAGAACCTTTCAAGATTACAAATTCAATTTCAACTCTGCAGTAACTTACACCCTCCAATTCTTTTTACAACACAGGGATTATGGAGTTCATAAAACCAAGAAAATAATTGAGGGAAATCATTATATATCCTTATGTTAAAAAAAACATTATATATCCCATATTACTGCCTCAGTGCTTGGGGAATAAGAGTGTTAGGGAATAATTTTCTATTGATTTGGGCTAACCCTAGAAGGGTAGCTATATAGGTAACCATACATGGGCCACATGAGCCTAGCCTCATGGGCCTAATATACACATTCCAACACCTCCCCGCAGTCTGAACTACCGGCGCCGCGGAGTTCCAGGCTAAACAAGAAAGAACACACACAGTCCCCCCATAGACGCAACTAGCCACAGGTGATGTTGAGGCTGGAGCGAAACTCGGTGAAGGTCGAGGACGGGAGGCCTTTGGTGAAGATGTCCGCGAACTGGGAGGTATTCGAAACATGAAGGACCCGCACCTCGCCCATGGCCACCCGATCACGGACAAAGTGTAGGTCGATCTCCACATGCTTCATCCGCTGGTGTTGGATGGGGTTGGTGGAGAGGTAGACCGCACTGACATTGTCGCAGTAGATCAGCGTGCTCCGGGAGGGCGGAGTGTGCAGCTCAGCGAGAAGCTGCCGGAGCCAGGAGGTCTCAGCTACGCCGTTAGCGACAGCGCGGTACTCCGCCTAGGCACTGGACCGGGAGACCACAGGCTGGCGCTTAGACGACCAGGACACCAGGTTGCCGCCCAAGAAGACAGCGTAGCCGGAGGTGGAGTGCCGAGTGTCCGGACACCCCGCCCAGTCAGCGTCAGTGTAGACGACAAGGTCGGCGGAGGAGGACCGGTGGAGTAGGAGGCCGTAGTCGAGCGTGCCCCGGAGGTAGCGGAGGAGGCGCTTGAGAGCCGTGAGGTGAGGCTCCCGGGGATCATGCATGTGAAGACAGACCTGTTGAACTGCATAGGTGATGTCCGACCGGGTGAAGGTGAGGTACTGAAGGGCACCAACAAGACTCCTGTATGCAGTGGGATCTGACACTGGGGGGCCCTCAGCCTCTGACAGCTTGCCCTGAGTATCAACCGGAGTGAAGCAGGGGTTGCAATCAGTCATCCCAGCCCGCTCCAGGATATCCCGAGTATACTGCCGCTGGTGAAGAAGTAACCCGGCAGGATGAGGCTCAACAGTGACCCCGAGGAAATGGTGGAGCACACCCAGATCCTTCATAGCAAACTCCTGCTGAAGAGCGGCAATGATCCGGCGGAGAAGGGGCTCACTGGAGGCTGTGAGGACAATGTCATCAACATAGAACAACAAGTATGCAGTGTCAGCTCCATGGTGATAAATAAACAGAGATGTATCAGACTTGGCCTCCACGAACCCCAGCGTCAGCAAGAAAGCTGCAAACCGATGGTTCCACGCCCGGGGTGCCTGCTTGAGGCCGTAGAGAGATCTGTTGAGCCGGCAGACCATGTCAGGACGGGAGAAATCAACGAACCCCGCCGGCTGACTGCAGTACACTGTCTCGGTGAGAAGGCCGTGTAGAAAAGCATTCTTGACGTCCAGCTGATGAACGGGCCATGACCGAGCAAGCGCCAATGATAGCACGGTGCGGACGGTGGCCGGCTTGACCACCAGGCTGAAGGTCTCATCATAGTCGACTCCAGGGCGCTGAGTGAAACCCCGGAGAACCCATCGAGCCTTGTAGCGCTCGAGAGTGCCATCAACCCAACGCTTGTGGGTCCAGATCCACTTGTCGGTGATGACGTTGGAGCCCGGTGGTCGGGGCACCAACTCCCACGTCTGGTTGGCGAGGAGCGCGGCGTACTCTTCCATCACGCGGCGCCAGTGAGGGTCCAACAAGGCGTCACGGACGGAAGAGGGTACTGGGGAGACCGACGCGTCGCTGGTCGATGCCGCAAGGACCCGGGGTGGCAGTGTGCCAGCCGCGTGCCGTGTCACCATCGGGTGGACATGCCGCGAGTGTGGTGAAGAAGCGGCGGGTGGTAGACCGGCGGTGCGTCACGGGCAGGCAGGGACTGTGGCAGTGGTGTCGGCGTCCCCGGCGGAGAAGGGACCGCGAGTGGCGGCGGCCGCGGCCGGCGCTGGTACACCCGGACCAGCGCAGCGAACTGCGAAGGAGGTGCCGGGGCAGGACCAGGCGACGGCGACCGGCACGGCCCCCCCGGGGGCAGTATTGGAGGATGAGGTCCCCGGACCTGCGCCAATCGGAGAGGTCGGGGCCGTGCCCGAGGCCGACGAGCCCGGACCTGCCGGAGAGCCGGGACAGGTACCTGCAGGAGACCACGGAAAAGGTGGCTGGACCACCGTGTTAGCGGGAAAGAGGGAGGGGGATCAGGGATAGGAGGGGTGGTGGGTGTGCTGGAGAAGGGAAAGACGGACTCATCGAACACCACGTGGCGAGAGATGAGGACCCGTCGGGAGGTAAGGTCAAAACACCGGTACCCCTTGTGATCCGGGGAGTACCCGAGGAAGACACAGAGAGTGGAGCGGGGGTCCAGCTTGTGGGAAGAAGTGGCAGCAGTGTTGGGGTAACACGCGCACCCAAAGACGCGAAGGTGATCGTACCGAGGGGTACCGAAGAGGGCGTGGTGTGGCGTGGGAGCGGGACAGGCAGCGGAAGGAAGACGGTTGAGGAGTAGGTGAAGGTGTGCAAGCCCTCAGCCCAGAAGCGAGCAGGAAGAGAGGCCTGAAACAGAAGGGTGTGCACAGTGTCGTTGGTGGTGCGAATCATCCGCTCAGCCTTGCCATTTTGCGAAGAGGTATATGGGCAAGACATGCGCAACTGAACACCGTGAGAGAGAAAGAAGGCATGGGAGGTGGAGTTATCAAACTCACGACCATTGTCACACTCAACGGCCTTGATGGTGAGGCCGAACTATGTGGATACCCAAGTGAAGAAGTGAAGGAGCGTGGGAAACGTATTAGACTTCGCACGTAGGGGAAAAGTCCACGAATAATGCGAAAAATCATCAACCACCACAAGATAGTACTTATAACCAAAAATACTGATAACAGATGTCCATAGGTCGCAATGTACAAGATCAAAAATGTGGGCCGCATGGGAAGTAGAGCTATGAAAAGGAAGACGAACATGTCGGCCCAATTAGCACGCACGACACAATTGCTCATCATGAGCCCGAGTACATGGAAGACCGGAGCTATGACTGAACTGCATCAGGGCATCACGTCCAGGATGGCCGAGCCGCCGGTGCCAAGTAGTAGAGGAAGTAAAAGCGGCGAAAGCAGCTGACAAAACGGACGGCGAAGAAGATGAAGTAGCCGCCGGGAAGCGAAGGGTGTAAAGGGGCCCGGTGCTGTCACATCGGAGCAGAGGACGCTAGAAAGCCAAATCCTTTACAGTAAGACCAGAAGAGTCAAATTCCACAGAACAAGAATTGTCAGCTGTAAAACGACGAATAGAAAGAAGGTTGTGAACCATAGAAGGAGCAACAAGAACATCAGGAAGACGGAAGGAGCCATGAGCACCGACGGTACCCACAGACGTGACCGGAAGACACGAACCATTTGCGACCATAATGGACGAAGGGAGAGAAGAGGGAGAGTGGACAGACGAAAGTATACCGGGGTCAGGGGTGGTGTGGTAGGTGGCTCCCGAATCAGCGATCCACTTAGGTCCGACCGGAGGTGTCAGGCCCATAGTGCTGAACGAGCGAGCCAAGGCCGCCTGGTCCCAGCCGGCAACCCCAGGTAGGGTGCCGGTGGGTGTAGTCCACGAAGGCGCGGTGGAGACGCCAAGAGGAGGAGCGCCAACGAACATGGCCGCCGGTGGACGAGGCTCACCACCGGGAGCGTGGTAGGGCCACATGGAGATGCACCCAGACCACGGGTTCTGGAACGAAGGCCATGGTGCCCCCCCTGCGGTCCAGCCGGTGCCTGACCACTAGCCGGAGCCTGGGTGACACCAGCACGGCCTCCCCCGTGGCCCCCACCACGGCGACGACGACCGCCACAACCCCCCCACCCTCGCTCGGCCCGGAGGGAGGGGGACCCAGGAGAGACGACGACGGTGTAGCGGACGGACGTGGTGGGGCAGGCGGACACGACGGAGTAGCAGCCAGGGCCGTCCAGGGAGACGAGGACCCCTGAGTGGTGACGGACCCCGGCTGGATGCCCTGGGTGAGCTCCTCCATGACAAGGTCGTCACGGACCTGCAGGAAGGTGGGGAAGGGCCGCTGACGGGTGATCCACGTCCTGAGGTGGGCGTAGCGGTCGCTGAGCCCGTGGAGGACGTTGAGGACCAAGATGCGATCCTCCATGGGCCAGCCGAGGTCGCCAAGGGAGTCTGCCATGCCCTTCATCCGACGACAGAACTCGCCAACGGAGAGGTCACCCTGGGCGAAGGTGCGGAAACTCGCGTCGAGACGCAGAGCCCGTGCCTCGGCGTTGCCCAGAAACTATCCCTCAAGGGCAAGCCACGCCCGGCGCGCGTCAGGGGAGTTGCGGACGAGGTCGTGGAGGTCCAGGAAGATCGTCCCTAGGATCCAGGAGAGGATGATACTGTCGAGACGGATCTAGGACGGTGTCTGGACGGCGACCGAGACGTCAACGAGGACGTGGTCGTCGAGGGCGTATCGGCGGAGAGTGAGAAGCACCAGATCCTGCTAGCGGGCGTAGGAGGGCGACTCCGGCTCGAGGACGACCGACACGAGGAGGCGAATGTTCTGGACCCCCCCGGCCTGGTAGTGCAGCTGAGTCACGAGCGGGTCGGCCGGATCGTGCCAGAGGACGGCGGTGTGGGACACGCGGCGGCCCGACGAGGCGGAGGAGATGGCCCCAGCGTCCTGGGAGGCGGGAGAGGCGAGGAGCTGCTCCGCCTCGGCGATCTGGCGGGCCAGGGCGTTGGTCGCGTCGCGCTCATGCTCCCACACGAGGGCAGCCGCGCGCACACGAGCCTGCCCCTCCGCGGCGGCAGCCCGGGCAGCGACGAGAGCTGCGGCGAGGGCGGAGTTCGGACCCGGGCCGTGGAGAGGCGGCGGGGGTGCAGTAGGGAGCAGATCCGCCCCGCGGAGGGAACCTCTGCCGCTGGGCTGGACCGGACCAGGGAGGCTGTCATGCAGCTGCGGAGGGAGGCCCGGAGCAGTCCCTGTCGCGGCCGCGGGCAGGGGATGGACGACCCCCGGCGGCAGCAAACGGAGGCCAGCAGCACCCTCAGCCAAGGGATCGACCCCAGGTGGCGGCAGGGGCAGTCCAGCAGCAGGCGCTCGCACCTCCTCCCTGGGTTCCCCCACTGCGGCCAGGACCAGGGGCGGTGCGCCGGCGCCTAGGGGAGTGGCGGCTGGGAAGGAGGCGTCGGGAGGAGGGCCGGTGCCTGGAGGAGATGTGCCGGCGCCTGGAGAGGGCGCGCCGGGGAAGGGATGGTGGCCGGGAGGAGTAGCAGCGGCCAGGGCCGCGCCCGGAGTAGCAGCGGCCCTGCCTGGAGTGGCGCCCGGCGGGGGAGCAGCCAAGACTTGGGCCCAGGAGGAAGTAGAGAGGGGAGGAAAGTAGCTGTAGAGAGAAGGAGGAGGGGGAGGAGCGCCGGCCATGGCGCCTGTGGCCGGCGGCGGCGGCCACCAGGAGTGGCGGCGGCAGGGAGAGGTGGGGTGGGGAGAAACCTAACCCTAGGCTGCTGATACCATGTTAGGGAATAATTTTCTATTGATTTGGGCTAACCCTAGAAGGGTAGCTATATAGGTAACCATACATGGGCCACATGGGCCTAGCCTCATGGGCCTAATACACACACATTCCAACAAAGAGAATTCTTAATAGTATCAAGAAGAGTGAAATTTTTCATGGTATAAGTGTAGTGTATCCTTGATTAACTATAACAAAGTTTTATACGGCTCAAACATCAGTAGTTTGACTAGTTTCTCACATAATAAAAAAATAGTGAAGAAATAGCAGCACAAATTTCCTTAGTGCACAACTGCAAAATGAAACGCACCTAGGACAATACTCCATTTGAATGTACAAGTATGTGGATTCCTGCTTATTCCCACCACCTGCATCCGATAGGCTGACTTCATCATAACTAAAGATGGAGCTCTCAGCAGTGCGGGACCCACCAGAATTCAAAATATTATGATGACCGTATTCAGTTTCAATCCATGCCTGCCATCTCAATGACAGTTGAGTCAGAATTGGCCAAAACAAACTGTGAATACAATGATTATTTTTTCGAAGCAAACAAGCATATCAGTGGAGATATGACCTGGTAATAACGGACAACATGTTGATGTTGCAATCTTGAAAGTGTGGCTACCTCTCTGAGTACCTTGCAAAAATATTAATGAGAACCATCAAAAAGGTATAACAGATGTGCTAGAGCAAATCCATTAAAAAGAAAAGGAAAAATAAAAAAAGAAACACGTCCACATAAGTTACTGACAAGTAAATACTGTATCTGTTTCTTCTTTGATGATTTCATACACAGCGTGTTCGAGAACAAGTAAGCACTAGATAATTTTTCTCAAATACACAGAAGAGCTGTGTATCATTTCATTAAAGAAGAAAAGGAACCAAGTACACACCCCCAAACCACACCACACCACTCCTGGAAGTAAGCACTATATTTGTAATCCTCATTGATTATAACAGCTCGTATGACCTATAGGAAGGCACAATGCTTGGTTTATATAATAATAATACAAAGATACCCATTAGTCAACTAACACCTTATTTGCTCGTTACAAAGTGACATGAATTTACATAGCAATAGTGCATACACAGATTCAGAAACTTACAGTACAGAAAGGAAACAAGTGAGGCTTTATAAACAAGTTTCTAAAACATGTTAGCAGTCACATGTAGAAACCCTTTCAATAGTTGATCTAAGGATACAATGGTGTAGAGGGGACTTGATTGGCCCAAACCAAATAAAAATACAAGTAAAAAATGCATAATATATATATATATATATATATATATATATATATAAAAGAGGAGGCTTGACTGGTGAAACTAGAAGTGATATTTACATTGCTTATGCCAAGATGATCTCCAAATAATATAAAAGGGATGCAACAACTGCATAAAGCAACTACAAGCTTTGAGTAAAAGAACTTGACTGGAGTATAGACAAACCTTAAAATCTTCTCATTCACTTGAGGACTTCTATCCTTCAGGCGTATCTTTTTAACAGCATATTGGCGCCCATCTAGCTTGTTTTTGCATAATGCGACACGACCAAAGCCCCCCTGACCTGTACAAATGATATCTTAAGAGTCATGCTAACCCATGAAAATACATAGACAGTTAAACTCCAACAAATACGATTCAATAATGAAGGTGTGGCCTTTAACATATATTCGGCTACGAGCGCACCCTGGGCATCTGAGGATCCAGCCAGGGGTGTAAGCCCAAAAACCTAAGTTTACTATAAAAATATAACATGGGCCCAACCACAATAACAGGTTCAGCCTGAGGCCCAGCTCATTTCTACCATGACCAACCACAGAATTCTATGTGAAACATATATTCATAATAATCATCGCACAGTAAATACACATTTGCCCACATTAGCACAGCACATCACCAACCACACTAAAATAAATCACAAGGCGGATAACATCATTTAACATAGAGTGGGCTAAGTACCTCAGGCCAATAGTAACAAAAAGAATGGTTCAGATTCAAGGATTGACAACAATTGACCAAGGGGTTTATACTCAGTCTGCTGTTGGCAGTTACCTAGTAAACATGTAGTGGGGCTTAGTATACGAGGATAGGAGCTAACACAGGCATAGAATAGCCAGCGCATCAGCATCAATCTGAAACAGCCTTGCATAATTCCTTCTGTAAAACACAACTCCCTCTGTTCCCAAATAAAGGAACAATTTTCTTCTTCTTGCAGTCTTAGGGATGGAATTT
The DNA here is from genome assembly GCA_022457205.1 of Saccharum spontaneum. Taxonomy (NCBI): domain Eukaryota; kingdom Viridiplantae; phylum Streptophyta; class Magnoliopsida; order Poales; family Poaceae; genus Saccharum; species Saccharum spontaneum. Next base: position 42,597,716 of record CM039601.1, on the reverse strand, counting down.
TAAGCATCTCTATTCTGATAATTGTCTGAGAAAATATTAGAAGACTATGATCACATGGAAGTTCTTTTCATGACCAATATACCATTTATTTTAGGAAAGTTTTTACAGTTTGTCTGCATGTATTCCAAAGTAGCATCAATTTTTACGAACTTTGAAAGTATTTAAACATAGCAAGCACTAATTCACAGAAATACAAACAGACAAATTCTACCGACTTTGTAACTGATACATCCTGAAATAGTACAATGAAGCATTATCAATGTGAATATGATACTCACCAAGTGAACGGAGCTCCTCAAAATCATTCAAATAACGGGAATTCGGCCTAGATGATGAATTATCAGGTCTCCAAAATAGAGAGCACTCTGAGGAGATCTATTTGATGCCATCAGAAAGCCAAGTGACAATTAGAGATGATCAATACTAAGATAGTATTGGTAGAAATAAATCATGAGTTACTAGAAGTTAAACAGGTGTGGCTTACTATTTGTTGCCCAAAAACATGACTGAAAGTTTCCCCAAAAACAGCAGGAGAGTCAGAAATTAAATCCTTAGCCCATTCAGAAAGAACCTGGTTAACACCAAAGTGGGAAAAAATGACCATTCAGTTGGGAGTGGTAACAACAAAAAATAAAGGGCAAATATATAGACAAGACTATATGCACCCCTATGTTGCACAGCTCTGCTGATATTGTTGGCAAAGCAGCTGAAAGAGAATCCTTCGACGCACAGGCTATCCGAAGCAGATGTACCTAATTAAGATTCCAAACAAGGTTCACTACTTAAAGAGAAAATATCACTCAAAGACGGTGTTGTGAGAGAAAAAAAGATACCAGAATTAAATCCCTTTTCTTGTTTCGTGAAGCATCATCTAACATGTCTGAAACATAAGATAGTGCATTTGAAGAGCTAAAGTCTGAATCACAATCTTCTTCATTCCAAGGTTCCTCTGCAAGGTCAGTGTCCTACTAGCATAGATAAATATGCAGTCAGATTAGGTTGAAGCTCAACCTTTTCAACTTAAATCAATTATTGACAGGAAATGTAGGACTGCAGAAGAAATAGTACAAATCACATAGTGTAATATTGGAAGACAAATATATCACAAATTAATTGACATGGCAATATATCAAGCAGATGAATATTATACAGTTAGAATAATGCATATGTTGAGACTTGAGACCACTCCACATGTTTCACTTCTATCAAACGGTCAAACCATCAAATAAAGAATTGAGTTACTTAGGAACAAAGGTTGACACTGGACAAAAAGGGAATGCCAGTGCAATCAGTCCAGTGTGTAAACATAAGAACATTGCAAGTAAAATTGAAAGCGCAACATAACTATTTTAAAAACTCCATCACAAGTAAAAAAAATCAAACCCAAGAGGGCAATTACCAAAAAAACTTGACAGTTGTCATACAAGTCAGGATATAAATGGTTTTCCTTCAATCTAATATTGTTACATATCAATATTACATTTTCGCCTTTTTCATAGCAGTATTACTCATAATGGCCTAACCTCGAGGGACCCTAGGTAAACTTTTCTTCATTTCTTTGTATAATTATAGAAATGTGGTGTCATAGTTGATTCAGGAAATACACTAAAACAAAAGGAATCTGCAATAGTTCTGTTTTATTACCTCAGGTTCATTTAGACTGCTAAAACCCCTTTCAGGAGTATCTGATGTATTTCCTGTATTGCTAGCAGACAAAGTTTTGCTTTCAGTTTCAGTTTCCTCATCCACAACATGTAAAGTTGGAGCTGCCTCCTGTATGGCACCATGCTTTGTGGTATGTTGCTGTTCAGCTTTATCACCAGATGAGCCTTTAGCATTATTGACCTTATCAGCTGAGATACGGGATTTTTCAATGATGGTCTTCCTCTTGCTTCTAACATTAGATTGAACTTGAGATACAATATTTTTCCTGCCACTATCTGTTGTCAGATCTGGACCTTGTCGACCCCAACAAGTATCATCATATAACTGACTATATAGATCGAAGGAATTATATACGTAAGAGATTCCAGGGTAAGGATCACTGTCAAGGCTAACTTCCACATCTTCATTAGCGGTTGAGCTCAAACCCAAGAAAGAAGCCTACAACAACAGATAATATGAAATCTCAGATATGATCAAAGAGCAACAGATGAAATAATAATATAATATCATGAATACATGAAGCCAAAGATGAATGAAAAAGGTTCAGTACAAAGGATGCATCCCTAATTTCACTATGCCTTACAATAAAGTTAAAAAAAACATGATATACAGTCTATCAGAGGCCATGTGGAAACTGACTTACAGTGCTCACTGAAACATGAGCTGGAGCAATCTCAGACAGAAACTCTTGCGCAGCCTCAAACAAATTGAAAATCATAACACGTCCTTCTCGGGAATAAGTGTTTGCCTGATAACAATACATGAGTCAAAGGTGAATAGGCAAAAATGAATCATCACAACTTGCTAATATAAAAACAAAGGTATAATTTAAGGAGGCATAAATAACTCATAATTTGAAGTACAATGTAAAACAATAAACTTCAATATTATTGATTCTCTTGACAGATATACTAGAAAACATACTTGCACCTTTATTAAATGAAGTGATACTCGGACAATTATTTCACAGTTCAAACACAAACAGAACAAACATATACAACTTCAGCAGTTGCCCTTGCCCAGTGGAATGCATGCATGTAACCTGAACTGTTCTGATAATTTTGCAGCATGGCAGTTGCAAGACAACTAGAGTTCAATGAAAATTATTACATTAACAGAAAACCAAAAGAGGAAAACTAACTTAAGAACTAAGCGATAGTTAAGTTAAAAGTCTCCATCGAGAAGGCCACCCACCTGGCTCAAATCTGGATGTTCGCAAAAATGTGTGTACCCCAATGAGAATCAGTTTCGGTACTCACCTTCTCTAAGACAAAGCATGGGGGATGTCGACTCCCCATTGTCATTATTTAAAGAAAAAAGACCTGAATCCCACTAATTTTAATGAGGCTTTTCATATTAATAATGCTAATACCTGTGGTCTCTTTGAAAAAAACATGTCATATGTAATATGGACATATGGTCAGGTGAAGTCTAATATACCTGATCAACAAGAAGCGAAAGTAGCCGATCTGCATCTTCTTTAGACAAGTTTTTTTCAGGTACAATCCGCAACTTTGGACACTTGTGGGGGTAACCAGGAAAGCATCTACATTTTAAATCAAGAGTTGAATGTCTAGCACCAGTAACAACAAACAAGAATAGGTAAAGCCATGACAGCTTAGAGGAAGACACTTACATTACACTAAGAATAGCTGAAATATTTAGATCATCAAAGCCCATGCCGTCTGAATAAGGCCTGTTTAAATTATTCAATGGTAACTAACACTTCACTTGTTGAACATGAGTATGGAAAAAATCTATGTGTACGCACATTAGAAAATACCTGATACATATATTACATCGTGTATGAGGTGATTCTGATGTTACTTTGAAGTCCTCCCCTAAAATTGAAGCCCTAATTGATGTAGAACCAAAAGGTGCAGTTAAGATCATGTACAAACAGAAAAGGGTTAATAAAGGGGCACAAACTAGATCATGGAACTTAGCTCTGATTGCTTCTATTAGTAAACCAGTTATTCAACCCCAACTCCAAATATAAATCAAAGTTAGCTTGTTTTTTCTGCTATTGATGGACATGCAGACAATAGACAAATATCAAATTCAAACAACACCACCCAATTACCCAAAAGACAATGGTTAAACTCTAGCAATGACAAGAAACAATAAAAACAATAAGTATTAGACGGGGAGCAATTGTCAAAACTATCAGCAGAACATAAGGTTGACAAGGAAGAGGCTGAGCAAAATTGGGCATCCACCCTACAGGCTGAACTTCCTCACCAACTGAACAAACGAAATATATTATATTATATCCAGTCTCGAAAGCAACAGTTTACATTAGGCAAAACCGCAAAACTCTACATAAGCACAGCCGTATGATCGATGAAACCTCCGTTTCAAAAAAAAATGAAACGAAGAGCAGTCAAACTGAAATACGAAACAATGTGAGAAGGCCACAGATACTGGTTGATACACCACACCAAAATCATCCGCACGGATAGAAATCATGTATCACTAACAGTAGACAGTAGGTAAATCGAACTGCTCCAATAGATTGTGAAGACACCACTCCGGAGACCGGAATAGAACTATCAGCAGCGGGAACACATCCGATCTCACATGAGTCGCAGTTGGAGACTTCGAAAGCAGCTAAGCAGACGCCAACATGGACTTAAACTCCTTCCACGCATCGCGGCGGTCCCGCGCTTGAAATGAGGAACGACACGCAACAGCAGGATTCGCCCAAAAGCCAAAACCGACTTGGCGAGAGGAGAAGCGGTTAACCGGAGAAACTTGGTGCGTGACTTACAGGGCGGTGAGCTCCTCGTCAAGGGCGGTCTCGTCTCCTTCGAGCTGCGCGGCGTGGTCCTTGGCTGCCTTGCGGCCGGCCGCGCCGCGCTTCTTTTTCTTCCTAGAGCTGTGGCCCATCGATTAGAGCAGCTGGAGCTCGCGGCGTGGCGGCGTGGCGGGCGGCGCCCTCGCCCGCCGGAAGAAACGGGAGCGGAGATCTGCGCTGGCGTGGCGTCGGGCGGAAGCGCGGCTTTTGCCGTGGGACTCTGGGATGGGTAAACTTGCCCCAGTGCGGTTATGCTGTAACTGAATGATCTGTGGTCTTTTATGTTAATGAATGAAAGGCCGGGGCATTAGCCCTCAAACTCTAAAAAAAAATAAAAAAAAAACTTTGGGATGGGCACAGGGGCGCGTCGACTCGAATCCAGCACGACTGCCGAGTGGGCCCGGGCCGCAAGCAGCGTGAGGCGGCGAGATTTTTGGATAGTTTTGATAGCGTCGGATCGAATGCGAAACGGAAACGGCGGCGGCTGCGCCACGGTACAAAGCGTACAGTACTGGTCGGCGATCGGCGGTGGAGTAGCTGCTACCGTGTATCGCCCATATTTTTCATACTGTTCGGAGGCTCTATTTTTTTTCGGCAGAGGTCAGTGAGGAGTTACTTTACGTTTGTTTTCAAAAACTGTCATAGAATAAAATAAAATAAAATAAAATAAAATAAAATAATAAGAGTAAAACACTCACTTTTAATGAAAAATTTCATACTATGGATTCATAAACATTTAATTCTAGCGATGCATGATCACACATCCTCTCAATAGCTCAATGGAATGTTGTCAAAAAAAAAGCTCAACGGAATGAAAAGGTTGAATTTGTAATTCTGGCCATGTTTAGTTCAAAAAGACTCAAAATTTTGTACAGTACCTGTCACATTGAATCTTTAGATGCATGCATAGAGCATTAAATATAGGTAAAAAAATAACTAATTGCACTGTAAATGTCGAGACGAATCTGTTGAGTCTAGTTAGTCCATGGTTGGACAAATTTTGTCAAATAACAACGAAAGTGCTACATTAATTTTTTCTAAAAAATTTTGGGATCTAAACAAGGCCTCTAGTGATGTTGCTGGTAGTATATTATGTTAATTTTGTAAATATCCGTGACTCCATAGTTGAAAGTTAGTCTGCAAAATTTGTCGTTTTGACTTGTATATTGGAGCCTGGAGGTAAACCGCATCAATTTTTGCTGGACTTTGCACAAGTTTTCTTAGGATTGGATCGGGAATTTGCTTGAGTAAGTTTCATGATAGTAAAATAGTGTCCAATTTTTTCAGAAAAATTCCTTGTCATGCTACCGACTTAGCATTGTTCGCTTGAACTTATCAACCGTACCATTTCAGCGAAATAACAGTGTTTTTCTCTCACACTAAATCAGTATCAACATCAGCATAAACCGACGGAGCCATAAATAGCAACTCCAACACAACATACAACGTCTAGAAAGATTGCGTAAAAGTTGGTGCGAGTTCTGTCATATACCATGCACCGGCTGAATTGCCATCACCATATATTCGATATATAAAAGAAAATATTACTACGATTTGCTTTCTGTACTTAACAGAACGACATTAGCACATATCAGATCTACAAAATGGTGGGCTCCTTTGAAACGCAGGATTGGAGAAACGCAGAGATAGGATAGGATTGCAGGCGGAAAACAGAGGATAGGAATAGAAATGATCGTTTGGAACATAGAAAAGAAAGAACATATGCTTATAACAGTAATCCAATTTCTAGTCATTTAGTCACCAGCAATATACCTTTTTTTATTCTTGCTACTGACTATTGCCCGTCTTTGGTACGAGTAACAAGGAGAGTTGTCTCGGTCTTAACACAAAAAAGATGTCCAATTGGATGTTAAGTTTCCTCCGTTTTCGTGGGGTTGGCACAGTATTCCTATGAATTTCATCTGCTTCATTCTCGTGAACCGAAGGCATCAACAGTGACCATTACAAAAGAATCCTCAATCCTATGAAATTCCTATGCTTCACCCGTGAACCAAAGGGGGCCTCAAGGATTCCAACACTTGTGCAACCTCAACTACAGATATTTCTTGAAGTTTCAACCTACTACCAAAGAATTAATGGAATTATGCCTCACGGTATTTACATCGCTGCAGATATAGAAACCAAAAACCTGGGTTTCAACGTCAGGGCTCATTTCCGTGTCTGCCCACTTCCTGGATTTGCTCACTTGAAAAAAACTTCCATATCTCCCTGTCACACACCTCAGTCAAGAAGTGGCCACCAAGGACACCTTCCTCTTCCATCAGAGCTTGAGGCTGCCTGGCGCCACCATTGGAACCAACCAAGTTCTTCTTGGAAACCACGTACAGGACTCCATAATGAGCACGTACACACTGCAAGAGTTAGATACAGTTAGACAACAGAACCAAAGTTAACATATTAGAGGAAACAGAGAAACACTTACTGTTAAAACAATGCTTCATATCAGCGTCTAAGGACAAAAACACTCTAGCTATGGTTCTGATCAAAGGAAGAACATAATTAACTTCAAATGTTGTGCCCCATTGCTATTTCAGCTACACGCATAGAGAAATATGTAAAAAAGCAGATATGCAAAACGGATTTTGAGAAACTGACCTTTGAAATAAGCGCATAGAGCTTCTTCAGAGAGTTAACTGCGTAGGGACCTTTCAAAAAAAACTGCATAGGGGACATCAGAAATCAAAATTACATCGTAGCCGGCGTCTGCTTGGTCGGTCTCATTACCCTCTCCCAAACACGGCTACCACCGGAAAGCTTCCTAGATCTTCCATCATGACTACTGCAGCCATCCATAAAATCATCCTCAGAGAAGAAGCTGAGGTTTGTTGGTGCTGCAGGTGGCTGCACAATTGAGAGAACTGTTGGGAGTTCATCCCACTCTCCAGCATAGAAATGTACATTTGGAGCCAAGAGCTGCCTAGATGGTGTAACAGGGCTCTCTGATGGTCTATTCTGTCTGTCCCGAGCCTGCTCAAGAATTGCAAGAACATTGGGTATTGCTCTGCACCGTATGGTTTCTGCATTTATGTCCTGAAAGTGAACTGTGGATGCACCCTGCATGTAGCAATTAAGCCAAGTCAGATCATTGCTCTCCATGCAAGAAAAAAAATCTTTCAGCTCGCAATGGAGAGAGATGCAAATCTATTTGAAATAAGCATATTCCCTTTACTAATTCGACATTATCATGATTCATGAGTAGTGAAAAGATGTGTCGGCGTTTGGTCCCGCGGGGTCCTAAGCCAACGAGTGAATCAAATGTTGCATGTCCCTAATCTGGATGGTGATGCAAAGAGGATACACAGAGATTTATCCTGGTTCGGGCAAAAGAAGGCCCTACGTCCAGCGGGGAGGAGAGAGTATTGTATTTCCTTGCACCTAAGTGCTTGCGTAGGAGTTACAAGCTGTGAGAGAGGGAACCGAGCCCAGGTCTCAAAGGAAAAGTGAGAGTACAAAGGTGATTGCTTGAGATGTTGATTTTCTTTGGTGGGATGGAGACTGGTTTTTTTGTTGTATGTTGTTCGTTGTTCTTCTGCCTGCCCTCTTGTAGAGCCCCGGTCTGCTCTTTTATAGGGTAAGAGGAGGCTGGGACGCCGGGGCGCCTTTGAGGTGAAGTTTTGTCGATCCCTGTGGAGGTGGCTCTAGCAACGTGCCCCGAGAATGGCCGGCCATCCCTGGACACCATGGTGACGTAGAGGACGAGACAGTGAAAAGACTCTGAGTCCTGTGCCACGTCGGCCTTTCTTCCTTGTTGACCGGCGGTGGGTCCAGGCCGGGTGGATTTTCGTACGAGTCGGAACGTAGTCGAGGTGTCTCGTTTGCCATTTTGGCTCGTCTCGTTTGTGGGTAGCGGTTTTGTTTTTCTTAATCGTTGATTGTGGGTACCCCTAGCTGTAGGTACCCGACAGTAGCCCCCGAGCCTTTGGGTGAGTGTGGGTCACTCTCACAGAGGCTCAGCGGTTCATGAACTGGATTCGTAGCGTTGTAACCTTTTTCGGTAGGTGCGCGCGAGCGCCCCCGCCGGGTGTAGCCCCCGAGGCCTCGGCGGAGTGTTTTGACTCCTCCGAGGTATTTTGTACGCTCTATTGAGGAATGCCCTCATATCGTGGCGTGTTCTGTCTTCTTTCGTTCGAGGTTTGGCTTTCTGCGGTCGAGCCCCCGAGCCTCGCGCGTATGAGGTCGATCAGAGTCTTCGCCGTCTTTCATCGTTCGACCCTCACGCTCCCTTTTTAGGAAAAAGGAGGAGGGGTGGGGAACGTCGTACTACCCTTGTTGGGCGAGTCCCGACGGTCTCCGGTGAGCTGTTAACGGGGAATTCGAGTGTGAGCCTGTGCTCCATTCGGTAGGAGTCGGCTAGCGGCCACGGAGGCGCTCTCAAAAATGCCAAAGAGTAGTCGTGTGGATCTCGATTCCTGCGATAGGATTCGAGGGCTCGATGCCTCCCTCCGAGGGGATTTATTCGTCGACCTCTCTTTTAGTCTCGAATACGTCTGGGGGCGCCTCGAGAGCGTGGCTCAAGCCCTGGTCTTGTATGGGCGCGTCCCTAGTCGTCCCTGACTCCACTACTCGAGGGCAGCTGTCGAACCCTGGTCGAGGGCCAGCTTTTGATCCCTTGAGGTTTATATCGGGCTCGGAGCCCGTTACCCATGCGTCTGGGAATATCCGTCCGCGGATCCTTCTCCTGCCCGTTTTGGGCGCGTCTTTTCAGGAGGGGAAGCGAGATCAGCGCGGTAGTGGGCGGCGTAGTGCGACGGTTACGGAGTGTATGACAGACACGTGCCCATATCTGCAAATTTTAAGGGGAGCGATTAGGTAAGGTCATTGAATGTGAAAATTGCTCCTACCTTTTCGCCCGCCCGTTGGCCTTCCATTAGGGTATAAGAGTAAGACCCGGGGTTCCGTTTACCCCTACAGGCCCTTTGCGTTTTTGCCTTCCTTGCCTTCTTCACCTCCTTTGCCTCCTTTGCGCCCTTCAGCCACCGTCCAGCGCCGCCGTCGTTCCTTCGCCTGTCGCGCGCCGTTTCTCCGACAACAATGGTGGGCAAGAGCCAGATCCTCCCTGCGAATGCTTGGGCCCGTTCCTCGGTGATAGAGAGGAGGCTGGAAGAGTTGGTCTGCGACGGGCTTCTACGACCAAGGGCGAGTCGGACCTAGCCAGAATGGAGAGTGCCGCCGTCCGACCACCGGGAACCGGCACCTCTAGAAGGCTACGTGGTGAGCTTCGTGGCCTTCCACAAGAGGGGGTTCACCGTGCCGGCCAGCCACTTCATGCGGGCGCTCCTCCACTACTACAAGGTTATGACTGACCTCATTCATCAACACCTGTCTCGTGCCAAAGAACGCATGAAGCGTCATGCTGATAAGAAACGTTCTGAAAGACACTTCCAGGTTGGGGAGCTGGTGTTTGTGCGGCTGCAACCGTATGTTCAGACCACTCTTGCTCACCGGGCTCACCAGAAGTTGGCTTTCAAATATTTTGGCCCTTTTCCAGTGCCTGCTCGCGTGGGATCTGTTGCTTATACTCTACAGCTGCCACCTTCTTCAGCAGTCCACCCCACCTTCCATGTCTCCTAATTGAAGAAGGCAGTTGTTCCTGGTACTGATGTTTTACCTTCCTTTCCTTCTGACATTGAATTACCCAAGGTTCCACTGGCTATCCTCCAACGCCGTCCACCGCTTTCCGGAGCCAACAACGGCGATCAAGTGTTGGTGCAGTGGTCCGGCTGGCCAAAGTCCATGGCCAGCTGGGAATCACTGGAAGCACTTCGTCAGGCTTTTCCAAGGGCACCTGCTTGGGGTCAAGCAGGTACTCAAGCCTCGGGGACTGTCAGTGCCGCATCACCTGGTATCCAGAAGGAAGGAGGCTATGGGCCGCGCAGGAGCATTCGCGAGAGATGGCCCAACAAGAATGTCATCGGCAGCGACTGGGCGTGATGTGCCTGCGTGCACGTGAATCGGGCGATGCCCTGTAAAGCGAAGCGAACTGGTATAACTAGAGAGAGACCGAAGGGAACGACATCCAAATTGTAAACCGAAATCTATTACTCTGCTAAGAACTCCTCGCCACGCCATTTCGGTTCCCTCCGCGTGCTGTTCTTCCGACTTTTCCCCAATTCGTCTATCCTACCCCCAATTCTTCCTACCCCAAACTCCCTTACTGCTAACATTAGAGTCCCTAATATACAATTTTCTCTCATTGTGCTACGCACTACCTTTTAATCTCCGGTGTTAACAAAGCTGAAGGGGGGAGAACAATATTAAGTTTTGCCTTTACACAAAAAACTGAATAATAAATACACTACAACAAAATCACGTGAAGAATCACAACTCTTCGACATGAAAGATACTTGTAAGTAAGCTTCCACTCCCTGGCCATTAATCTCCAACTAAATATTGAGAAATTGCTATCTACATTGTTTGCTACAGTAACTGTCCTAAAGTTAAACAAAGTAGTTTCAGTAACAATAAAACTTATAGTACAAGATAGTTTACAAGCAGTAACCAAGCACCAGAAGTAGCTGAGCATTGATGAACAGTTACCGTATTAATGTACATTCACTGTCTTGTACATAGTGACTGCTAACGAATTTTACAATCCCACAGTTAAAGCCAAAGTATCTCCTAACTAATTATACAATCCCACCGTTAAAGCCAAAGTAACTGCTAACGAATTCTACAATCCCACGGTCAAAGCCAAAGTAACTGCTAACGAATTCTACAATCCCACGGTCAAAGCCAAAGTAACGCAAATGCTCCAAAATTGCCTGATAGACATACCATTACCTCAGCTGTGTACCGTCCACGGGTGGTAGAGGCTAGAACTTTATTCTACTATTTGAAAAAAAAAAGATATCATTATAATTTACAGTTATGGCCTTGTTTAGTTCCTCTCCTTAAAGTTTAGTCCCTGTCATATCGGATGTTTGACACATGAATGAAGTATTAAATATAGATTAAAAAATAACTAATTGCACAGATTGAGATTAATTTGCGAGGCAAATTTTTTAAGCCTAAAGCCAGTCTCAATGAGGTTTCATCAGAGTTTCATGGGCATTAATTATGCTGATGTGGCACCATATTAATGAAAAGAGATGGTAAGAGTTTCATGGGAGTAGAGAGAGTTTCATGGAGATGAAACTCTTCTACACTGTTTCCAAAATCTGGATGTGTTGGAAACAGTGACATGAAATCCTCACTGAGACTGCAGGTCATGATTTGATAATGTGATGCTACAGTAAAGATATAGTAAACATGTGCTAACGATGGATTAATTAGACTTAATAAATTCGTCTCGCAGATTAGTGAGGACTTATGTAATTTGTTTTATTATTATTATCCGAACACTCTCATGTGACATCCTAATATAACACCTGATATGACACCTCTAAACTTTAGCCCCTGAATTTAAACGCCACCTATGTCACCAGGTAAAAGGGAAGCTATATGTCCTGTGCTACTCTCTAGGCCAAGAAAAAACACGGGTACTCAGAATGGGCACACCAACAGAGGGCCAGTTTAGTTTCAGAAAATTTTTAGAAAATGCTACTGTAGCAATTTCGTTATTATTTGACAAATATTATCCAATCATAGACTAATTAGGCTTAAAAAATCCGTCTCGTGAATTTCGTCTAAACTGTGTAATTAGTTTTATTTTTTTATCTATATTTAATGCTTCATGCATATATCCAAAGATTCAATGTGACGAGAAATCTAAAAAATTTTGTAAAATTTTTTGGCAACTAAACAGCGCCAGAATGGAACCTCCCTAATGGCAACCAAATCGGCCTTTCTTGAGTACCTCAAAATTTAAAACGTACTCGGACTAGTCTTATAGCTATTGCCTTACCTGAAGTTTAAACATGTAGCCACCTGCCTCGCACATGGTGAGGCCTTTACCTGTATACCCCTAAAAAAGATGGCGGTCTCCTACGTACCCCTGAAAAGTTTATTCTCACCTGTATACCCTCACGCCAACTTTTCATTACCCACGTGCCCTTCCGTCGGTATTCTGTTATGTTTTCGCGTTAAGTGTGGGACCAAGGTGGAAAAATGACCTTTTCGCCCTCCAGTTTAATGAAAATTCTAAAATTTATAGTAATTCATAGAAAAATCATAAAATAAAAAATGAAGATGTTTTGGAATCCTTGTGAGTATATCTATGCAGTAGGTATGTAATATTGTATGTTTATATAGAAATTTTCTACGGTAAAAATACATCAAGTTCCGCGGCACTTGATATATTTTTACCGCAGAAACTGTCTATATAAACATACAATATTACATACCTACTGCATAGATATACTCACAAGGATTCCAAAACATCTTCATTTTTCATTTTATGATTTTTCTATGAATTACTATAAATTTTAGAAGTTTCATTAAACTGGAGGGCGAAAAGGTCATTTTTCCACCTTGTCCCACACTTAACGTCGAAAACATAACAGAATACCGACGGAAGGGCATGTGGGTAATGAAAAGTTGGCGTGAGGGTATATAGGTGAGAATAAACTTTTCAGGGGTACGTAGGAGACCGCCATCTTTTCTAGGGGTATACAGGTAAAGGCCTCACATATGGTATACTTACCATCTCACCTATCTTTTTTTTCGGAAATACCATCTCACCCATTGCTCAATAGCCACTTTTTTCGAACAAGGCTAAGATTGGGCACTGCTCCAATACTTCCTCTTTTAAAAAAACCCGAAAGCAGGCCATCTAATAATTATTTAAATATTTTCTTAACTAGTAAAGGTGCACGTGCGACACGCACGTGCTTATATTTATGATACTTGACATTTTAATATTATTTGTAAAAAAATATTATAGGATACAAAAAGTAGCTATGATTTTGTCTCTTCCCGTCTAAACGGTGGGGACATGTAAAGTGTCTATGTCAATAGCAGACTAATAGTGGTATGAAAATTGACATGGTTTATTTGTGATAGATGATGTTATATTATAGAAAAGAAAATATAATTTTAAAGTTGTATGATGCGTCACAATATTTAGAATTATATAGCACATATGATGGAAAAGCAGAGCATGATCATATATCAAAATCTATATTTAAAATCTCCTAGTGCTCACCCTAAGGAATATAATGTTTTGCTGTCCCAGATTGAATGGATGAATTTTTTCCGACATGACGAACTAATGTAGCCCTCCCTGAACCCTGAATAATATGCACTGATCTTCATAATCATATATATATTGGGATAAAAGGGGAACATTGTCGGAGGTAAAACGAACCTGCAGCCAACAAAGAAGAGGTATCAATGACAACGATGCACTCACCGTTCTGAAATGTGAGCCCATCGAAAGGTTACAAGTTGGTAACAATGTCAACATATGTAAAGTTTTTTTAAAAAAAAAGATTTGTTTTTATCTAGCGTTGGCACGATGCATAGCCCAAATGAACAAACCAAACTCTACCTAAATATATCCTTAATGAAATAGCTCATCCAGGTGAAATAGAAATAGAGGTGTTGTCTAAGCGATCAGATATTGTCTAGTGATGTAATCTTGGACACATCATGAACAATCCCTTGAGGCATCGTACTCTTCCCTTGAACATTTGTTATGGTAGCTTCATTGTGCACTTTATAAAGAGAAACCCAAGCATCACATGGCTTCACGTAGGTAAAATTACCTGTCAAAAGCAATGCATGCTAGAAATACTTATTTCAAACTGAAAGAGTTATTATATCCGCCAAAAGAAACAAGCACTTCATATGATGATGTTTTTTCTAAGATGAAGATTTTTATATTTCTTTGCTAATTACTCACCTAGTTATATTATGTGGCCCAATTATTCAGGTAATTGCTTCTCTCTGCTGAAACCTCTTGGTTGGAAGCCCCCTGTGCGAAGGCAGTTCTTTCTTAAGTTCAATGAGAAGAATAATTTTAAGTATATATCAACAATGGAGATTTTCTCATATATATCAACAATGGAGAGTTTCTCGTGAATATATATTAAGAAAAAAATAAACCAATATTACTTTTTTCAATTTTTTTCAATTCAAGTGTTCAAATGCAATGCGTTTGTTTCCTGACCTCCTTGTTGTGCACAATAGCCCCTCCAACTCAATCCTCGCCTCCTAATCTATCGTGTCAGTCTGAAAGAACTGGGTTAATCACTGAACTCCAGATTCATCATGGCTCAAGAAAAAGAAACTCACCTTATGCAAATAGCGCTAATCCCAGTGCCGCTTCATTTCCACCTCTCCCATCTCCACCAAATGCTCGCTGAGTAGTCTCAGTTTGTGGCTCAAGTGCATCTAAAGCCTTGCAGGAAGTAGTTCGTGTCTCCTCAATGGAGTGTGTTTTTGAGGGTGAAGCCCACGTGCTTACCTTGGTGACGTCGTAGCAATGTCGAACAGTTCACTGGCAGGCCGCTGCCCAGGCAGGCTTGCCCTCAGTCATGGCTGCCGACGATGTTGGCAATACCTCTGGCACGACGTACCTGAGGCCGATCGTGTGTAGCAGCCCGTCGATGTGCGCGTGGGCGGTGAGGGAAGCTAACGAGAATTTCAGTTACCAACCATCGTCGGCGAGCACGACGCCGCTCGCCCCGACTGCGGCGTCGATTGCAACCGTATTGGAGCCGTCGTATCAAGGGCCTGAGCGTGCAGCGTTGAGGAGTCGCCTGATGGAATCGCGAGTTGCGCGGGGCCAAGGAGCGGCGATCGCGCATGGGCCTAGGTTTTTCATGTGTCAACTGTCAAGCAGGGCAGGGAAAAACCCTAAAAACCCGATGCGGCCTGCGTGATTGATGGGAGGGGGGCGATGCGGGTACACGGGCGGGTCAGGAACAGGTATAGGCGGGTTCGTTTTGAAAAAACAAGAGAGACTGACGTTCTGTATAGGCGGGTACGTTTTTTTAGAAAAAAACAATTGAGGAGACCGATGTTCTCGAGCGGCGTCGTGCTCGCCGACGACGGTTGGTGACTGAAATTCTCCTTAGCTTCCCTCGCCGCCCCACACGCACATTGACGGGCTACTACACACGATCGGCCTCAGGTACGTCATGCCGGAAGTTAAAACAAAACCTCGATCGATCAACAGCAGAAGGAAAATGAACAGCTATCTCAATCGTCATTCATCAAGCTATTGTAGCTATTATTATTATTATTGTTTGCTGATGAGAACGAGACATCATCAGCTTGTTCCCGTTAGTTGTAGATACAGTGGATAAAATACGAAGATCGTCTGTGTGGTGAAAGGCACCCCGATTGGTTTCTTGTGGGTGCCGAAATTGAGCTAGCGGCTGAGATCGATGGCAGCAATAGTGCACGTTACGTTGAGATGTCATGAGCGCGACCCGGCCAGTTGTATCGCCATCCGCAGACCGATCGATCTGACTGTTCGTTGGATTGCTTTGCCCCGGAGAGTGAAAGCGAGAGGGAGATGAAGATGATGATCATATGAATGGGACACGTACGACACACAGACTGATGAGCAACGACGACGGCTTCCAGAGTTTGAGCTTGGGCGCGTGAATAAGCTGGCGATGATGATCATGCAGACGTTTCGGTCACGGTCAGGCGGCAAACTTTGGGCGTGTGAATGGTGGTGAATGTTGAACAGGTGATGATTTGATGATGAAGCCCTGATGGCGGATGGGAAGTCTTCAATTCCCTGTGGCGTGCCGGCCTTGATCTCGCTGGTTGGCGGCGAGGAGACCGACATTCTTAGGGCGTGGGTTGGGTAATTTTTTTGTGAGAAAAAAATAGCAATCCGAGGAACCACACGTATAAACACGCGTAAAGAATTAAAAGTTTTCCGGCCGGGTCCGTTTGTCAGGTTAGGACAGGGAATTAGATGCGTTGGATCTACGATCTAAGGTTTAAAACATAGGGTGGGTATGAATTTTCAGATAACCTGTATTTTTCAATTTCTTCGCTCTTTTATAGTATAGATAGATTAATTATTCTAACCGAGGAACCTACGGGACAGATCCGTCCAAACCCAGTCCATGCCCAGCCCAAATGCAGTCAGACTCATCTCTTCCCCGATCCCTTTGCTCGGTTCCACGTTTCCTCGTAGTACGCACTAGGCAGAGGCAGCCGTGCTCTACGTATGGATGTCATTGCCGTAACGGCGTAGCAGTGCATCCCGAGCATTATTCAGCTTCTTCGCTTAGATTATCAGCCAAATCAGCCCGCCAGCCAGTAATATTTTTTTAAAACAAATCAGCTAGCAGTACTTTCAGCCAGATCAGCCAAGCAAACAGACTTATTAGTCTTTGCCACGGCAAGAAGGTCCTGCCAACAAAGTACATTTTGTTGCGCGCAACAGCCGTCATCGAACTAGAGTGTTGGCCGCAACGCCTATTCTTTGGAACAGCCGCGCCGGGTGCAGCTGCGCCTTGCGGCTGGACCATCTGCGTCACGTGAGCTCTGTTTGGTGGCGGCGGTCATCACCTCTCAGTGGGGCCGTGTGGCGACGCCACAAAACGGCGAGCACACAGCACAACGTTGCCGAAAGGAACAGGCACCGAGCCATCAGCTACACAGCACAGAGGCGGAGGCAGTGGCGTGCCCGTTTTTTTTTTGTTTTTTAGCCCTTTTTTCGAAAGATTCTCTCAAATATGCCCCTTGCGGAAATATTTCAAAAAATGGATGTAACACCCCAGGTGTTTGCCACTAGTTAAGCAGTGGGTTTGAGCCCAAACATGATAGATTAAGTGGAGATGACGATGTCAAGGTCGACCTATGGAGATGAGAGCCTAACTTGAACTTGGATGTTGCACCCTTGTTTTACATATAGGTCATTTTTTCAAGATATATGCTTGGGTGGTGTTATTGCAATATCTTTATGTGTCTCATCTTAGTACCTATTTATATTAGTCACTGGCAAAGTTTCATGACGTTTGGAATCAAAAAGTCACATGAAATGATAAGTTATATGCTTGTTGGAATGACTTTACTAAGTGCTAGAATTGCATTATTAAGTGGATGGAAATATAGGTCATCGACCAAACCTTGCAACCTTGCCCAAAAGACTCTAGATGGACTCTACAACAAAAGTCGTGAAGGTTCGTGTTGAGCAAATGCCCAGAAAATGTTCCAATTGATCAAAAAGGATAATTTAAGCTTTATCGTGATCCTACTTTGGTCAAAGTAGAAATATAGTTTCTATACTAGTTTTGATGTTGGACATTAAATGAAAGTTGTAGTTCATGTTGTGTATAAGAAACTTTGTTTTTGGACCAAGAGCTATATCAGCTTGTAAGCTTGTTAAATAGAGGCTCGAAGTTTGGATCAGCTGCTGTTTTTCAGCCCTAGAAATAATTCTAAGTCCTGGATTGACAGCAGTGAGTTGCTATGTTTGTGACCTTTTATCTTCCAAATTCATGTGGAAGCTCAATTGGATTCCTTAATATGGGTTGAAGTACTTTTCATGGTGGAAACAATGAAGCAAGTCTCATCAAGTTTGGAGTTCATTTGGATCTTCGAAAATAGTTTCCAAAACAACAAAAAGCTTACTTTGTCACTAACGTGACATTGACATTGACATCCTGCGTTCTCCAAAATTTGCTTAACAACATGAGTTGGTCCAAATGTAAAAGTTGGAGCACACATTGTGGAGAAGAGCATAGAAAAAGTTGGCTTGAGTTTGACCACGTTTTGATCATCAATTTTGAGTTCCATTGTTGGTCGACAATGTGTTGACATTGTCATCTTGGAGGCCAATTATCTCTTAATCCATAGCTCTAATGACAGAGTGGTCTTAACGAAAGTTGTAGAACATGCCGAGGCGAGCAAACTTCGTTTTTGGCCCATTCGCTGATTCGGTCCGTAGACGGCCCAAATCTGCTCCCACCTTGCCCACCGCGACGCTCGCCACGTGCTCGACACTTTGCCTGCGTGGCGCCCATGCACAGAGCACGCACCACCATTGCTGCCGCGCGTCCGTGCCTTCCTGACGCGCCCTGCGCCATGCTGCCGATGAGGAGGGGCACCAGCGTGCCCTCTTCATCCCCCTCCGCCTCCTCCTCGCCTCCCCTTGCCTTTGTAGACTGCAGCGCACGGACGCCGCCATGGACGCGGCGAGCTCCAGTCTGAGCTCTGCCGTCGCCGCTCCATGCCACCCCGCGCTGAGCCTCTGGCCACCGCAAGCTCCACGTCTCCAGCACCCCGCTGCCTCGTGCGATCTCCCGCGCTCCTTCTCCGGTGCCGCCCGCCGCCACTGCTCCTCGTCGGCGGGCAGCTGACGCTGCTGCCACTGCTCCGCGTGGCCCCGCCTCCTAGGGCCACCTCGAGCCGAGCTAGAGGCACCAGCAGGTGCGCAAGCATGCCCTAGTGCTTCCCTGTGCTTCCCCGCGCTTCCCCCGCCGCCGGCGTCCACCCTACCGGCCTCCCCGACGAGCTCCTCTGCTCCAAATCGCGACCAGGGACCTCGCGGGAGAATTCGACTAACTCCAGGGGCCTAACTGCACAGTCAGTGACTCAAATGAATAGTGCTCTCGGGACTGATTCGTAATTATTTTGCAGGAACTTTGAAAATTCATAGTAAATCGTGGAAAATCGTAATATAGCAAATGAGGACTTTTTGAAATCTTTGTGAAATTCTCTATGCAGTAGATCTATAATATGGCATGTTTTAGTTTAAAGTTTTCTCTGTAGAAATGGATTTGTGCAGCTAGATTTTTAATGCTAGTTGTATTTGTCATTTTCATAACTGTAGATCTAGGGCTCCAAATGAAGTGAAATTTTTGTGGCAAGCTACTCATGTGATTATTGATGTGTGGTAAAAATTTCTTGAATTTTGGTTACCTTTTGAGTGAGTTATTAGTGTATCTTGCTCTCACATGAATTCTTGCAATAACAATTTGTCTTTTTCATAGAGGTTGATATACATGTCCAAATGGCTTGAAATTTGTACAGTAGACTATTGGGTGTATGTTAGAGCTACTGTAATTTTTATAGATTTTATTATAGACTTTTGGTATATGTTTATTATTTCACCTTGCTATTTAAATAAATTAAGAAATGCATTAAAAGAAATTATTTAATGATGAGCACTATGCTTTTTGGTGATCATTTAACATGCATTTTATGATGGTTACATTGGTTGTGGCCAAATATATGTTTGGAATGTAAGTTAATATTTATTCTTGCAATTGATGCTTTCCTAGACAGTTTCTGGGACTTTGGTAATTGCACCATGAAAATGATATTTACTGAGAAACATGATTATAACAAAGTTGTAGATAACTCATTAATCTAGCTTGTGTTAAATTTTGGTGGCATTTGGACTTATAGTTTGTGAGTAATGACTGTTTCAAGTTGGGTTCCAGAAATAGTTGTTCTCTGGAATCTCTGAACCAGATTCTGTAATTATGCATGTTTGACTTGGTTAACTTGAGAATCATGCTAAGATGATTAAAGATGAATTATGGACAATTTCATAAGATTTCCAGAATGTCTAGTTGCATGACTATTGGATTTGTATAACTCCAGTTCTGATCCAAACATGTAGATGTTGTTTGCAGTCCAGAAATTGTCAAATGCTAGTTATGGTTGTTTACTCCATGTGTTGCTAAGTGTGGCTTATACCCTTGATGATGGTCAAGTTAAGATACTTGTGATCTTGTTAAACTTGTGTTATGCTTAATGTGCTTGCCCTCTTTAATTGGTTGTGTGATGTTAGTTAATTAGCTTTTGGTGTCTATATCTTAATCGTGTGTTTACATGAATGATTATGTGATGCATCTTATGTTACCATTCATCATATTCATACGCATGCATCTTGCATCTCATTTAGGTTCGCTAGATGCACCACGTGAAGGATGAGATGTTGGAGCCAAACCCGAAGACGGTGTTTGGTGGACCTATCCCGAAGATGAAAGGATTAAGCAAGTGTCAGGATGGGAGATGCTCGCCAAGCGAGTGTCATCTGTCACCCACTAACCTAAGTGTTCGATCTCAGGCAAGCCCCGGAGCATTCTAAGCCTCCTACTTTACAAAAGCAATTGAGTATATATATATGTTATATATGTATTGTTGCATTAAGTTATAGGAGTTGATTGAAAACACTTGTTGCATATATATCCTTTCCTTGTCCCGTAAATATGCCTGGAATCCTATTTTGGTTCAGGATCGAAAATATTGCTTAGCCCTGCTTAGACCGGTATCGATCGGTGAT
This sequence comes from Saccharum spontaneum, assembly GCA_022457205.1. Lineage (NCBI taxonomy): Eukaryota > Viridiplantae > Streptophyta > Magnoliopsida > Poales > Poaceae > Saccharum > Saccharum spontaneum. The sequence goes on along the minus strand of CM039601.1, from coordinate 42,577,089 downwards.
TTCCTGTCACCGGCAACTATAGGTGGTTACTAGAATACTTTAGCTATGGAATGGATAATATCCTGGAAATAGCTAAGTGTTGATGGATAATTGGAGACCGGGCGGAATAAGTATGGGGCAACCAGACAGGGTTCTGGGGTGCTTGTAGTTTTCGCCTGTGTCGATTAAGAACCGACCATTGTTGGACCTCGAGTCATGTTGAACGCATGCCTCACATTTAGCTGGCCGAATAAAGTACCTTTCGACCGCGAAGCCGGGAGATTATTCGGGCCGAGTGGATTGCCCGCAACGCACTATACTGGAGCAGTAGTGGCAGGAAACGGGGGCGCGATGATAATGCCAAAGAGCAGTCGGGCGGCCCCCGGGTACATGTGGTTCCTGGCAAACTCGCGACTTTACCTGAATAGTTGACTTGGTGACCAATACCTCACTTTAGCGGGTGAGTGAGGTTTGTGTGAGGAATAAATTACCAGCTGGTTAATAATCGATTCGAATCGCCATCGTTCACTGGATAGTGAACACTTGACTCGAGTTACGGCATCGTAGTAATGATGATGGAACACGGATGGTTATGTGGATAATGTTGGAAATGCTAAACCTGAGATGGTAACCTTTGATGTTAATGGTTAATCAAGTGATTGCTTTAGCATATGTGCTTACCTAGATTGAATAGGTTATAATAAATATGATGCAAAAGGACTTAAATTAGTTTATTCATGATAACTTATGCTTTTCGCAAATGAGTCAAGCTAGCCCACTGAAAGAAAGCCTTGCATACTCCTTGGTGTCATTATTTCTGGTTTATGACGGGTAAGTCTAGCTGAGTACTTTCTCGTACTCAGGGTTTATTCCCACTTGTTGCAGGTTGTGATGTATCATAGTTACTGCAAGAATTGGAAGACTCCGGCTATAGTGGCGGAGTGTGATCATGGGCATGATCCGTCTGAGTTATCTTGTCTCTCATGCTTTTATGGGAAATTGACCTTGGTACTGGCATGTATTTGAATTAAGGTGATATTAGTTTTCAAACTACTTTGCTTTCGCTACTTTTGAACTTGAGTTGTAATAACTCTACTGAACTCCGATATATGTTGAATTACTTATGAAATGGATGTAACATATGACCTGTTATGTTGGACCACTACGATCTTGGCTTGTATGTTGGTTGGTTTGAAATCCCTCGTGATTTTTATTGGACTACCGGAGTTATAGGAGCTTAAGTACGAGAATTTAATTACTCCGGTGATTATTTTTGTACTTTTGTTCTTATAATTTGGGCAGTTCCGTGACAATGGACCCTTCTCTTGGCGCTATAGTCATCGGCGCCAAGCTATAACGGCATGGCGCCAGCATCCCTGGCGCCAAGACCCTGCCGACGTAGCGGACGTGGCATTGACGTGGCAGTGCATGGCGCCATGGATCTTGGCGCCAAGCCTTGGCACCATGGATCTTGGCGCCAATATCATTGGCGCCAAGAGCCTGTTTTAGCCGGCCCCCTCTTCCTCCCTGAGTCATTCTCGTTTTCTTACTCTTTCTCTTCGGGTTTTTCCTTTGGACACTTTGGCCAACCTCTTCAATCGACCTATTGGACCGTGAAAAGTTGGATTTTATCCGTCGATCTTTGAGAGCTAGGTATCATGTCACCCTTCCTTATTTATTTCGAATCGATTTGGTAAAATGAAGTCATATTCTTAACCTATGAACTTCACATTTTAAAATTCGTATGTATTGTACAACCGTAAGATGCCTAGGCGTGGAAAAGCTAGAAAATAAAGGTATACGTAGATCTTTTTCATCATATAATAAACCCTTAGTTTTAAGGTTTATTGTTATTTGTTTTGTTATATTAGAACGGAATTTGTTGAATTGTAGCTATGGACGGATGACCGAAAGTCCATACGTCCCAAAGCCGCTCCCTAGCGGTGTGCCAATACCTATGTGCTTTTGTGGCGATCCTTGCAAGGTAGATATTTTCGAAGATGAGGCAACATATAAGCAGAGATATTGGATGTGTTCTAATTTTGCATGAGAACCTACAGAGTGTCAGCGCCGCAGTACATTTATTGTGAGAAATTGCTTTTGTTTATTAATTAATTTGTGTCATATGAAGTTTTGCATAATAATTGGATTTGAAACAATTGTATTTGCTGCAGACCCCTCCACCGCTATGTGATTTTGAGCAGTGGATTGACACTGAGATCAAGGAGGCTGACATGTGGCTTCTACAAGGTCTGAAGGAGTGGGATGCGGAGCGCCTTGAGATATTAGAGAAGAGACACGGAGAGGAGGCAGCAGCAAAGGAGCACAAGGAAGAGGAGGAAAGGAGGCGTGTTACTGCGTGTAGGGAGGAGAGGGAGAGGAAGCTTGAGCGCGTACACCGAGCAAAGGCAGCGATGGAGGAGAATCTCGATGCCTAGAACAAGGGAAAGTGGCCTCGTTGTACTCAGTAGTATGCTAGTTGTATGGTTTAATTATAAACAATGTGGTCGATGTAGTTTGCAAGGTGTTTAATCTAATGTACTTTAGGTAAATCATGTACCTAGGGCATGTTTTGTGTTATTTATTTCGTCGTCATGTACTTCATATGCACTTTAAGTTTTTGGACCTTGCTTAGTGTTGTTATATATCAGGTTTAATGTTACTGAGTTACTAAAACTAGTTCTCGAGGTGCACATAAAACATAAGGAAGTACTGTATTTCACAATTCAACACGCATAACATAGGACATGGCATGTCAGAACTTGTACCAAACAAGGGCACATATGTCCTGGACTAAACCTAACATGCCTTAGGTAATTAGAGCGAACAACAAGTACATTACATGGCATATGCACACGATAGATTTGTTCTATCTAGTAGTGCGGCCACATAGCAAACTGTGTAGCCCCTTCTCCATAGTACCCTCCCATTGTTGATGGTGGAGGTGGCGGGGGTGGTGGCGGAGGCCCATTGTTCTTGTGGTTAGGGTAGGTGCAATATGGATCATGGCATGGTCCGTCCTGTGAAACGGCACCACTACTGGTATCGTCTGCTTCATCGTCCTTGTAACCATTGCTAACTTCCCTTTCTAGTTCGAAGATACGGTCTTGCAAGTAGTAGATGTACTGTGCGTGCAGATAGTTTGGTCTAGGATCGACCCATCTAGTGAAGCCATAGTTTTCTTTGGACTCTGAACACTGCATTTCAAAGATTTCAGTGAACATGCAGTTAGTATCGCCTATGAGATGCAAAATAATAGAGAAAAAAATTTGAGTAATAAATTTTAAAACCAGTTACCTCTGCTCGCGGACATTTGAAGAATCGACGACCTCCATCCAAACCCTCCACGAACATCTGCACTAAGCAGTCCTCACCATGCCTACATTTTGGTCAATCTTTTTTCCGGTTATCATATCCTCGGAGTGGACACTCTTTGGTGAAATCTCTCTTGGTCTCGACAGGAAAATGATACACTGGCTCATCAAAGTCTTCCGGACCCAGAGACCCCTCCCACACAATGGGAGTACCCTTACTCCCCCCGTTCCCTTCTCTCTAGATGACCCTTCAGACATTACTACTCGTAGATAACCAACTTCTGGTTTTAAGTGACTAGCATTGTATGGAAGAAGGTGTATATATAGCCAGCAGTGGAGTGGAGAGCCGTTGTATTGTGGCTTTAATGCTCCTGAAAAGCCTAGATGCCATCCCTGAAAAGCCTATTTGAATTACTGAAAAGCCTATTTGAAAACTCATCTGTAAAGGCTAGATTCCTTGATCAATCAATTCATCTGTAAAAGAGGATGTACGATAGGATAGTGACATGATAAATCACTGAAAAGGCTACATGCTATCGGTGTACTGCACGACTTGACATGTTGCAGAAAATTTTGGCAGAGTTTTCCCTGTTTTTGATTCAATCCAAACACAGATATCACATAAACATATGTCATCAACAATTATATATGACATTCATCTTAAACAAATATATGACCATCATCAAAGCGTTTAAAGTGCATATGCCATAAACTCCATAGTAGTTCATACAGTACATAATAATATGATATAACAGTCCATAATAATAGTCCATACAATCCATACAGTCCACAAGTCGGCTACAGTCCCTCACTGTCTCCTAGACCTACCCTTGCCCTTGTTTCCAAGAGCGTGGGTGCCTGGAGTCTAAGGGTCAGGTGGTTGACGTCGCCTGGTACCGACCAGCTGCGTAGGCTGAGTCCAGGGAGCATCGTCTAGCTGAGATGGTCCAATATCCTCGTGCCCCTGGTCCTCGTCCTCGTGGTCGTCGTCCTCCTCGTCGTCATCCTCCTCGGTGCAAATGCCTCACGACCCTTTAGGTGGATGGCTAGATGAACCTACGCCACCTCTGGGTGCAGAAGGCACGTACACGTCCTGCGTCGTGCCTGTCCTGCAACCACAGCGCGCAGCGGTACGGCGTAGCCGACGTGCCAGTCTCTGGTGCACAAAATCATGTCAACTCAATGTATTGAACGTATTAGTACTCTAATATTTGTATATTTATAGATACTTACGTCAAGGAAGCTACGTGTGTCGTCGTCCCTCACCCTCAGACGAAAGCGTTCTATTTCTTAGACCGACATCCTGAGGGACTTGCCCTACAACAAAGTTTTAGGTTGTAACTCATTGTTACGCAAATCAATTTATAAAAGTAGAGCAAATGACATACCACTCTATCCAAGATCGGTCCTGCTCTCACCTGGCGACCTACATGAGTAGAGTGGTCGTACGTCGTGTCCTCATGCTCTGACGACTCAATGTCAGCGTAGTCATCCGGTGTCCACTGTAGCTTAAGCCTCGGACAAGTCGCTTGGTGGTACCAAGCTTGGTACCGCCTGTAGTCTATGTTCGTGTGCGCCTCGTTGTTGTCATCCACGTTCTTGTCAAACATCTCCCACACTTCGATGTAGTCTCGGTGGTGATGGGCCCAATCAAAGATTTTCCTATTTTTCTTACGATCGAGCCTGCAAAACATGTACAGAAGTTAGTCAATATCGTGTGGCTATAGCATGCATGTATGGCAAAGTTAAAAATTTCGGCAGAGTTTCCTTTATATGTCGAAGCAAACCACACATATATGCATTCCATAGACATACAAACATACCAACAATTATTGCATCCATCTTATTCGACATATATCATGTGGTATGGGTAAGTGCAACTTCAGGAAAAAGGTCCGATTACAAAGAAGAGAACACTTACTTGTGCAAGTCAACACTGGTCGACACTGGAGATGGTGGACAACGCTGCCTTGCTCCAAACTGGCGTGCAACTCGATGTGGAAGGTGGTACTCGACAGCATAGAAGCAGATAAGAGGGAACCTCACCCTGTAGAGCTCGCTGTCGCTGTCACACACGTTGCTCACCACAAAAGGAAGTGCGGCCTCGTCTGCGTACGACTCCCAAGTCACCTGCAACGTGTCCAAACAAGAAGTTATATAGCTTAATAAATAATTTCTTTTGAACCAACATGTATAATAATTTGTACTTACACTAGAGGCCCTTAGCCTATCTAGCTTGTCCGTGTACTCTTTGTACGCCCACTCCATCCTCGTGTGAGGGACTGTCACCTGGTCCCACAGGTACACCCACGTCGGCTGTAGACGTGCGTTATGCACTGGGAACCAGTCACGAGGAGCCAACACCACGGGATGAGCAACTGGCAGCCGCGACCACATCCACAGCTGGAGTAGGTACACACACCTACCAAGTGAGGCTGACGGTGAAGACCGTCGGCACGCCTCGCAAAGCTGACGGTAAAGGAAAGCTAACACCGCAGAGCCCCAGCTGTAGTGACCCGCCTGGTCCTAATCTGTGAGGCAGTGGATCCACATCCACGACGTAGTGTCGCCCGTTCCGTCAGGGAAGAGAACAGAGCCAAACAAGTGTAGGATCCACGCCCTACAATAGTACTGAATTGTCTGCTCGTCTGCCTCTAGAGGACACTGTGCGAACTCATCCCAAAGCTAGGAGAGAAGGACACCAGAAGTGCGCTCTCTTTGGTCACCCACCTCACGCCCAAGGAAGGCCTCCACCCGAGCTCTCCAACCCTCTGACCTACACTGCCATGTCACTGCCCTTCCACGAATACTCAGACCTAGCATCTTCTGATAGTTCTGTAGCGTGACTGTCATCTCCCTAATGCCATGTGAAAGTTGTGAGTCTCAGATCGCCACCTATAATTTTAGCAAAACAAAAATGGTCCTCAGAAACATAACCGCGTGAACAAATGATTATTAATACAACCTATGTGTTCATAAAATACCTGTCAACCAACGCAGTCAAGCCCGCTGAGTTGAACAAAGGCAGGCCACGACGAACCTGGAAAGATATGACGTCTAGGCCAGCTCTCGATAGGTACGGTGTGTACCTGTCGTCGTACTGCATTTCCAAGAACCCTCCATGTACTCTAGAACAAAGGAGGGGAAGGTTCTACATTTAAACAAAATACAAATGTTACTTGACACACACATATGCACTTATAATTCGAAGTATGTGATATGGGAGTGTAAAATCTTACCTGCCCCGACGCTACGAGACGTCCTCGGTGGGTCTTGTCATACACCGGGTCCAGATGGTGGAATTGCGTCATCCTAAAAAAATATTATCAGTAAGTTATAAAATAAATATGCAATTAAACATAAAGCAAGAATTGGACAATCAATATGATAGGTATTAAATAATAGAAACAACTACAAGTCGCACCACACTAATTTGCCAATGGCAAGTGCGGGAATTGTGGCCAAGTCTACCGCACTTGCCACACTCGTACTGCTCTGAGTAATTAAGAAATGGCGTCGCTCTCTCACGTCGCGTTCTATCAGGTATCTGGTCCATAACCATCCTGTGCCTCTGAAAGGATCAAGATGCCCAAGAGGGGGGGTGAATTGGGCTTTTCTAAAAATTAATTGCAAGAATTAAATCCTACAAGCCGGAATTCACCCCTAGTGCCTACTTGTGTTCCTAGAGAGTCTACCGTTAAAAAGTTTTGCACCCTAGTTTCCAATCCTAGTCTAGCATGGCAATTCTAGGAATGTAAAACAAGCAATGAAAGTAAATACGAGAAAGTAATTGCTTGAATGTAAAGGGGCAAGGAACACGGCGATGTTTTTCCGAGGTATCGGAGAGTCGCCACTCCCCACTAGTCCTCGTTGCAGCACCCGCGCAAGGGTGTCGCTCCCCCTTGATCCGCGCAAGGATCAAGTGCTCTCTACGGGTTGATTCTTCGACACTCCGTCGCGGCGAATCACCCAAAACCGCTCACAACTTGAGTTGGGTCATCCACAAGCTCCGCCGGATGATCACCAAACTCCCAATCACCACCAAGCCGTCTAGGTGATGGCGATCACCAAGAGTAACAAGCTAGAACTCTCACTTGCCCACAACGAGCCTAAATGAGGAGATGAATGCACACTTGCTACTCTCTAATCACTAGTGAGGAAACTCAAACTTTGATTCTCAAATCTCTATCCTCACTAGAGCTCTTGCACTCCCTTGCACTCTAGAGGGTTTTCTCAGATGTTTGAATGAGCAAGAGACCTCTAAAAGAGGTGGAGGGGTTGTATTTATACACCCCTCAAAGAAAACGAACCGTTACTTTCTGACACGGGGTCACCGGACGCGCCGGTGCAACTGACCGGACGCGCCGGTCGCCCGTAACGGTCAAAACGCGATTTTGAACTGAACCACCGGACGCGCCGGTCAGGGGTGACCGGACGCGTCCGATCGTGCAAGGGTGCTTACTGTACTCACACCGGATGCGAGGCCGCGTCCGATGCCTGAAGACCGGACGCGTCCGGTCCTCTCAGGACCTTACTGGACTGTGACCGGACGCGCCGATCACAGCCAGGTCGCGTCCGACGGGCGTTCTCACAACGTGACACGTGTCAGCCACTGACCACCGCGTCCGGTCCTCGCGAGGACCGCGTCCGGTGGTCAAGGCCGAAACCCTAGCGCGGTAGCGTACTGACCGGACGCGTCCGGTGCTCCCGAAGACCGCGTCCGGTGACTGGAAAACTGTCCGAAACTTCTCGAAACGCGTCGCAACTTCAACCAAGTTGCTTCCAACTGAACTTTGAGCTATTCTAGGGTTGCCTAGCGCCAAGTTTAACAAGTGTGCATCACACCTAAACATAGGACTCGCCTAGGTCAAGCTACCCATTCATGCCCCCCTTTATAGTACGGCCAAAAGAGAAAAACGAAGATCCTAACGACTATTCCGAATGTGTCTCAACACCTCGTCATCCGGAACTAACCGTCCTTAATCTTGACGTCACTCTTTTGAAAACCGAAACGATTTCCATCAAGGGACACGAATACCACAGTGCTCAAAGCAGTTATCACCTCCATGACCTAACTTACCGAAGTTTCTGCAAAACACACGTTAGTCATGGTAATAGAGTGTTGTCATTAATTACCGAAACCAAACCTTGGGGCCTAGATGCTTGGTTCACATAAGCAAAAGACAATGAGCATAAAGGGTTAGGAATTGCTTATGTGCTCCAAGCCAAAAGAGTGTACTTCATAAGATAAGACAAAAAGCGTTAGTACACATAAAGATATAGCTCATAAGTAATCGGAGTAAGGCACGGAAGCACAACCTTAGAGCTATAGCTAAAACGGTGACATATATTAATCACGGAGACGAATAACACATTAAGACTCAAGGTTTACGACTCGACGACAATGTCACACGAATGCAGTGCTGAAAAGTAAACATGATATGCATGAATGTAGCACACGAAAAACGAAAAACCCACTAACAAACTCCCCCTGAAACTACTCTCTCTCCCCCTTTGGCATCAAGCGCCAAAAAACTAATCTAATCTGACGGGGGGACAGACAGAGTCGTGTCGGGTGCCGAGGTGCGCGGAGTGATCACGAAGTGAAGTGAATCGCCCTCGGAGTCTGAGCTATCTGGCTGACCCTCTGAAGAAGCACGTGGCTGCGAAGCGGTCTGGGTCTGAGCAGGAGCAGGCACTGACTGTGTAGCAACAAGTGGATCTGTCTGAGTAACCTGAGCCTGAAGTGCGCCAGTAGCTGGGGGATCTGTCGAGGTAACTGAAGAAGGGAGGGTCTCTGTAGTCCCAGTCCCTGTCACTGGTGGAACGACTGCCTCGAAAGCTGACAACCCTGACGAAGTGTGAAACGTAGTCGTGTGCGAGGGTGTCGGCTGACCAGTCAACTCGCTGTAGGTGGCACTGAAATCACCAATGGGTGTGCCTGTCAGGAGATGCGGGCGAGGCTGATCTGACGGTGTGAACCCCGTATGTATAGGAGTGAAGCTCGGGGACTGAAAAGACTGGGGAACCTGCTGCTGTGGAGATGTAAACTGAAAGCTCGGCTGTCCCTGACTCGATGGACCACTGGAATACAAAGCTGGAGCCATGATAGATGCAGGCGGAGGAACCCCAACTGTGATGAGATGCCGCAGAAGATCCATGTACTGCTGCTGACTCTGTCTCTGCATCTCAACCTGTTGCCTCTGGATCTCAAGCTGCTGTCTCTGAAACTCGTCCTGGCGAGCCTGAATCTGTGCTAGTGCTGCAGCTGTATCCTGTGCCTGGCGCTGTATCTGCTGCTGCTGCTGCTCCTGAGCCTGGGTCAACCTCTCAAGGATAGCCACCATGGCTGGGTCTGAGCGGGAGGCTGAGCCAGATCCACCGGCCTCGTGGTCGTGAGACCGAGGAAACCGGTACCTGGGGATGGGCTGGTAGTCCTCATCAGTGCTGTCAGAAGTGACATCCTCAGGTATCTCAGCAGTCTGAGTCTCAAGGTCTGCGAGCTCTGCCTCGGCAAGCTCGTCAACTCTGGCGTCCTGCTCAGCTGCTGTCTCAGGAACATCTAGGCGCTCACGCTGTCCTGGCGCTGGGGCCTGATCTCTAGTGACAGAGGCCCAAAGCTGTCGAATATCATAATCAGAGAATGCTGTAGTAGTGTTGGCAATCTCTGCCCTGATCTCTGGTGGCATCTGGATAGCAGATCTGATGATAAAACAAATCCAGTGGGCATAGGGAAGCTGACGGTTACCCTTGAAGCCCTCAGCAATGGTGTCCTCCATCTCACTAAGGATAAGATCCCAGATATCAAACTGTCGCTGTGCAAGGAGGTGGTAAACAACCCAAAGCTGCATCCTCGTCAGTCCCTCTCTGTAGCCAAGTCTGGGCAGTAAAGTGCGTCTGAGTATAGCATCTAGAACTCTGGCAAGTGGTGTCAGGCTAGCAGGAGTACGACGTGACCCTTCGCCAAAAGGCTCGCGAAAGCAGGGTCGAACCAGGTCGATGGGTGGCACTGAACCGCCGTGAGGGCGTCTGGGAGGTGGAGTCTGGCCATAGCACAACTGATGGATCCTCGTGTCAGAAGCAGGTAGTCTGAGGATCTCTCGGGCTCTGGAGCTGTAGAGTCTGTGATCGCGGCCTCTGAATGCGAAGTGAATAAACTCATGGGCAGGATCAATCCACAGTGAAGCATAGAACTCCCTGACCCATGTGCCGCAGTAAGCACCTATCCGTCCAAGAAGATCTGATAAGCCAAGCAGATAGGACAGGTGCGGACGGAGCTGCTCTCCCACAACATCAACCAATGCCTCTAGTCGACATACCCTCTGAGGTCTGAAAGCAATGCCACTGTCAACTAGGGCCCTGTAGAAGTCCTCCTGAAGTGGGGTATAGAAACCCTCTGAAGCTCTGGCATCTCTGACAGGTGGAAACCATCGGCTGACCTCCACAAACCTCAAGCTCTTCACCTGACGTGATGAAGCACCCCTCAGGTCTAAGTGCTCGACCGGGGGTGACCCTCTAACTCTGGGAGGAGGTCGTGCTCCACGACGCTGGCCCTCTGGCCTGGGTGTCACCTGTGTACGGGCACGTGTGGAGCGGCGACGTGGTGGAGACTGAGCTGCCTGCTCCTCTGTATCCTCAGTGGCCTGTGGAGCCTCAGTGGCCTGGGTAGACTCAGTAGCGGGTGTAGTCTCTGTAGCCTGTGTCTGCTCTGAGGGTGGATCAACTGACATCTGCTCTGAAGGTCCAGTAGCCTCGGTACCCTCAGTGGCCTCAGTGCCGAGCTGTCGACCTTCAAGATGAAAGTGACGCTCGCCTATGTGTAGGCCACTGCGTCTGCCACCTCTCTCTGCCTGCTCTGCAGCGTCTGCCACGGCCTGAGCAATCTCTGCATCTGACGGTGTCTTCCTCTTCTTTCTGGCTGCAATCTTGATGCGCTTACCGCGCACAATCTCATCACGACGGGGAGGACTGTTGTCCCCGTCACCAGGAGCACCACCGGCGTTCTTGCAACGCACCATGCTGATCGACTGCCTGAAAACCTCTGTGAGATGATGAACTGACACTCGAGAGGCTTGGCCTCAATCCGTATCCGCAGGCTTGGCCTCGGATTTAGCGAACCTGACACACCGACTGACTCGCTGCACGTATGGAATAGAGAGATATACTATAAGCATATATATATCTAAAGATACGAAACCCTAGATAGCAAGCACATGAGATACGAAGTGAGACGACGCGAAGCTACCTCGGATCGACGAGACGACGGTGAAGGGACGCGGTGACCTAGGTCGCGAGAACCCCCGAGATCGGCGATCGAGCACTGAAACGACCAATCGAGATATGCAATGGAGAGTAATGGTCAACGGCAAGCCCTAACGATGAAAAAGAATGGACTTGAATGAAAACGATCGAGTCGTTACCTCGAGCTAGGGTTATCAAACCCTAAGCTAGGGTTAGGGCACAACCCTAGGTGAAAAACTCGGCCAAAGGATGGAATCGAGGGCTCGAGTTGGCACGGGGATGCTGCGGCAGCTGCAGGAAACCACGGTGGTGGTTGGCAGCCGGCGGCGAGGTGGTTTTGCGGCGGATTACGGCGGCGGCGCGGCAAGCAGCGGCAGAGGCGCGGGCGCAGCGGGGCAGCGCGCTGGGCAGCGTGCGGCCAAGGGGGCGAGGTGGCGTGGCTGGAGCGCGTGCGGGTGGCAGAGGAGCTCGCCGGAGGCGAGGAAGAGAGCAAGGGCGCGGTGGCTCCGGCGAATCGGCGAGAGAGCACGGGCGGCGGCGGATTTCGGCGGATGAGGAAAAAAAAGAAGATGAATCGGTTTTTATGAGAGGCGCAGATCCGCTCGATACGGTATCACCGGACGCGGTGGTCAAAATGACCGGACGCGGTGGTGCAGCGTCCGGTGACACTCCAGTAAGCGCCTGGAGTGACCGGACGCGTCCGGTGTGGACTGACCGGACGCGGTCAGAGTCCGGTCGCTGAGTGCTCGGGAATTCATCGCGGAGCACCGGACGCGGTGGTGGTAGCCGGGACCGGACGCGGTGGTCGACAGAGGCGCGTCCGGTGCGGCGTCCGGTGCCTAGATCTGGACTTTGTCTTCTGGATGACCGGACGCGCTGGTGGACACCGGGACCGGACGCGGTGGTGAAGCAACACTGCGTCCGGTGCAGCGTCCGGTCGCTGTTTATCGCCATTCTTCGTTCCGAACTTCGACGCTACTTCTCCTAATCAAGTTCCAATTCAAAGAGACACAAATAAACACCAATTGGAACCTGATATGAGTGACCTCACTCAAACCCTCAAATTTTTCAAAATAGTTTGCCTTAGGCTAGTATAATTTTTACGAAAATAGGCAATAAACACCCGAGGAGCAACGTATGGCCATGCAATAGAGTTTTTGGACCTTTAGGAGCGTCAAATGCTCTCTCTATTCATGGACGAACACAGAGGTTGCTCAAACTAAACCGAAAAGAAACGACAACCAAACAACCATGCATATGCAATGCAATACAAGAAAGTAAAGCTAGGTTGCTTGTCAAGTTTGATCCACGGTTAGGCTTCTTCACTCCTCCGAAGGAGGGTTATCGTAACCGTGTTAGTCAAGCCCTAAATGCATTGCGATAAAGTAAACGTGACATATGATACAATGCAATGCAAGGGACAACACGCGCTCATTTTTTAAAGTTACTTGAATCAAGCACATTAAGTTCACTTCTTAGTCTACAAAAGGTAGCCTCGTCCAAAGGTTTAGTGAAGATATCCGCTAATTGATTTTCACTTCGTACACCTTCTAGTAATATGTCATTTTTAGCAACGTGATCTCTTAGAAAGTGATGGCGGATATCAATGTGCTTGGTGCGAGAGTGTTGTACCGGATTGTTAGCAATTTTAACGGCACTTTCATTGTCACATAAAAGTGGCACCTTTTCAAGAACAACTCCATAGTCTAGGAGGGTTTGTTTCATATATAAGATTTGTGCACAACAAGCCCCCGCGGCAATGTATTCCGCCTCGGCGGTGGACAAAGCCACACTATTTTGCTTTTTAGATGACCAAGATACTAAGGATCTCCCAAGCAAATGGCACCCTCCGGATGTGCTTTTTCTATCAATTTTGCAACCGGCATAATCCGAGTCGGAATAGCCAACTAGTTGGAATCTAGCTCCTTTGGGATACCATAGACCAATGCTTGGGGTGTACTTAAGATATCTTAGGATTCTTTTTATGGCACTTAAGTGAGGTTCTTTAGGGCACGCTTGAAAGCGAGCACACATGCACACACTAAACATGATATCGGGCCTAGATGCGGTAAGGTACAACAAGCTACCAATCATGGAACGATAGAGAGTTTGATCAACCGGTTTACCTCCCTCATCTAGGTCGAGATGTCCATTTGATGGCATTGGGGTCTTGATTGGCTTGCATTCTTCCATCTTGAATCTTTTGAGAAGATCCTTGGTATACTTTTCTTGAGAGATGAAAATCCCTTCTCTCATTTGCTTGACTTGAAAACCAAGGAAGAATGTGAGCTCACCAATCATTGACATCTCGAACTCCTTCGACATCAATTCACCAAACTCCTTGCAATAATCTTCATTTGTTGACCCGAAGATGATATCATCAACATATACTTGACAAATGAAGATCTCCCCATTAAGCTTCTTGGTGAATAGTGTGGTGTCGACCTTCCCGATGGTGAAGCCCTTCTCAATGAGGAAGTCCCGGAGGCGCTCACACCACGCTCTAGGGGCTTGTTTGAGCCCATATAGCGCCTTGGACAACCTATAAACATGATTAGGATATCTAGGGTCTTCAAACCCGGGAGGTTGATTGACATAGACTAGTTCATTTATAAAGCCATTTAAGAATGCACTTTTCACATCCATTTGATATAATTTCATATCATGATGTGATGCATATGCAAGGAGGATACGAATGGCTTCAAGTCTTGCAACGGGTGCAAAGGTCTCTCCAAAATCAAGGCCTTCAACTTGAGAGAACCCCTTTGCAACTAGTCTTGCCTTGTTCCTCACTACTATGCCTTGGTCATCTTGCTTGTTTCGGAACACCCACTTGGTTCCAATGACTCTTGCACCTTTAGGATGCTCTTCAAGTGTCCATACTTGGTTGCGGGTGAAGTTGTTCAATTCTTCATGCATGGCATTTACCCAATCCGGATCTTGAAGAGCTTCTTCTACATTCTTAGGTTCAACACAAGAGACAAAAGAGTGATGTTCAACGAAAGAAGCTAGCTTTTGAGATCGAGTCATTACTCCCTTTGTAGGACTCCCTATGATGAGTTCTTGTGGATGAGCTTGAAGTAGAGGTGAGTTTCTTCTATCAATCACTTGAGGAGGTGGATTGGGAGCATCAACATCTTGTGCTTGTGCCTCGGCTTGTTCATGAGAGACATAGATATCTTCATTTTCAACTCTCTCATTCTTGTCATCATCTTGAGGCACATGTGATGAAGATGGTGGATCAATGATTTGCACATCGTCTTCATCATCTTTTGGCTTGATGTCTCCCACGGGCATGTTCTTCATGGCCTCCCTCAAGGGTTCATCACCTACATCATCACAATTCTCAATTGCTCCTTGGGAGCCGTTAGATTCATCAAATTCCACATCATATGTTTCTTCAACCAAACCGGTGGTATGGTTAAATACTCTATATGCTTTGGACTTTGATGAGTAACCAACAAGAAAACCAATATCACAACGTCTTTGAAACTTCCCTAGGTGTTGACGCTTCTTGTAGATGTAGCATTTGCAACCAAACACCCGGAAGAATGAGACGTCCGGCTTCTTCCCATTAAGCAACTCATAGGGGGTCTTGCCAAGAAACTTTTGGAGGAAGAGGCGATTTGAAGCATAGCATGCGGTGTTGATTGCCTCGGCCCAAAACTTTTCCGGAGTGTTGTACTCATCTAACATTGTTCTTGCAAGGGTGATCAAAGTTAGGTTCTTTCTTTCAACTACACCATTTTGTTGAGGAGTGTAGGTTGAAGAAACCTCATGCTTGATTCCAATTTCATCACAATAAGCTTCAATGTTGGTGTTGTCAAACTCTTTGCCATTGTCACTTCTAATTTTCTTTATCTTGACTTCAAATTCATTTTGAGCTCTCTTTGCAAACTTCTTGAAGCAACTTGCCACTTCGGATTTGTCATGAAGGAAGAAGGTCCATGTATATCTTGAGTAGTCATCTACTATCACAAGACAATAGAGATTACCACCCAAGCTCTTGTATGTTGTAGGCCCAAACAAATCCATATGTAGAAGTTCTAGCACTCTTGAGGTTGACATGAAAGCCTTGGTGGGATGAGTGTTTGCAACTTATTTGCCGGCTTGACATGCACTACAAGGTTTGTCCTTTTCAAACTTCACATCCTTCAACCCTCTTACTAGTTCTTTCTTCAATAGCTTGTTGAGAGTGCTCATTCCAACATGTGCAAGCCTCCTATGCCAAAGCCAACCAAGTGAGATTTTGGTGAACAAACATGTCATCAAATTTGCATCTTCGGAGGTGAAGTCAACAAGATAAAGATTGTTATATCTAAAGCCTTTGAATATCACTTGCTTGTCATCTATCTTTGAAACTTCAACTTCATTTGGTGTGAACAAGCATTGGAAACCAAGGTCACAAAGTTGCCCAACGGATAACAAGTTGAAACTCAATGAAGCAACATAGAGCACATTTGAGAGTGAGTGATCATTTGATATTGCAATCTTGCCTATACCCTTGACTTTGCTCTTTGAATTATCTCCAAATGTGATCTTCTCTTGACATATCCCATTCTCTTCAATGGAGGTGAACATACGAGGATCACCGGTCATATGTTGAGTGCAACCACTATCAATAACCCAATGAGATCCACCGGTCTTGTAGTTCACCTACACACAAGAGATCAAGCTTTTTGTTTAGGGACCCAAACTTGAGAGGGGCCCTTGACTTTCTCAACTAGTGACTTGGCAACCCATATTTTCTTTGGCCTATTCTTGTTTGGGGGACCCAAAAACATGACTTTCATCTTTCCATTTGAATCTTTTCTTAGCATGTAATGAGCATTGAAGGCAAAGGGTCTAGCATGCTTGGGCAAGGGTTGTGGTGGTGGAGTTTTGCATTCATGAGCAAAGTGACCTTCTTAACCACACTCAACACATCTCTTTGGCTTGGGCTTTGACTTGCTTTGTTGTTGAGCTTTTGCTTTCTTCTCTTGATTTGCCAAGTACCCAATACCACTTCTATCCATCTTCATTACGGTGTTCATGAGGAGCTCACTTTGCAAATATTGGCCTCTTGTGAACTTGCTTAGGCCGGTCTTGAGATGCTCTTTTTCTTGCTTGAGCTTCTTGTTCTCTTCAATGAGTGACTCATTTGTTGTTTGCTTCTCAAGAGCCATCAAACCTTTGAGCTTCTTGTTCTCATTTGCAAGCTTCTCATTCTCACACTTGATCTTGGCATAATCATCATGGTTGCATGACTCAACCACACTCTTGCCTTTGCTACTAGAACCTTGCTCAATGCTTTCAATGATCAAATCCTCACATGATGTAGCTATATCACACTTAACAACATTGTTAGTAGCATCATGTGTCTCAAGAGCAAGTTCATTAGCAACCACAAGACTATCATAGTCAATTTTTAATGTGGTGTATTTGTCTTTTAGAGAGCTATGTCTAGTGATGAGCTCATCATGCTTCTTCTCAAGTTTATCATGTTGATCTTTAAGCTCTTTGTTAGAGGTTTTGAGCTCCTTGAGAGTAGAAGACATAACTTCATTTTGATCTCTAAGCTCACCACTAGTCTTTTGAGCATTTTCAAGCTTAGATGAGAGTGATTCATTTTCATTTTGAAGATCATCATTTTCACTTCTAGTCCTTCTTATGATTTTAGTGTATTTGTTTAGCAATTTTACAAGTTCATCATAAGAAGGTGCATCAAATTCATCATCACTATCACTATCATCATCATCATCACTATCATGGTTTTGTACCTTTCGTTCACCCTTGGCCATAAGGCATAGGTGAGTAGTGGACGATGATGGTGAAGAAGGCGGTGAAGGTGGTGGTGAAGATGTTGGTGAAGATGATGGCCCCATCACAAATGCGGCAACCTTCTCTTTCTCATCATCGCTCTCATCTTCGGAGGAGCCACAAGATGATTCAATGTCGGTGAGCCAATCACCAACAATATAAGCCTTTCCTCCCTTCTTCTTCTTATAGAACTCCTTCTTCTTGCCATCCTTCTTCTTGTATGGCTTGTTCTTCTTCTTCTCATCTTCTTCATCACTTGAATCATTTTTCTTGCCCTTGTTCTTGTTCTTGAACTTGTCTTTTGGTGGTCTAGGGCATTGATGAGCTAGGTGGCCAAGTTCACCACAATTGTAGCAATCCATCTCCGAGATGGGCTTTCTCTTGCTACTTGTGAAGAATTTTTTTCTTGGCATCGAACTTGATGCCACTCTTGTTGAGCTTCTTTAGCATCTTGGTGGTCTTCCTCACCATGAGTGCAAGTGATTCATCATCGATATCACTTTCACTTGAGCTTTCTTGCACAATCATGGCTTGGCCCTTCTTCTTCTTCTTGTCATGGCTAGCTTTGAAGGCCAAGTCTTTCTTCTTGGAAGATGATGAGCCCTCTTTCGGAGTGATGTGCATGTACATCTCATGAGCATTGATCTTCCCCAATACTTGAGTCGGTGTTGCGGTGGAGAGATCACTTTGATGAAGCACGGTGACAATGTGACCATACTTCTCAACGGGAAGCACACTCAAGATTCTCCTTGCAACATCCGATTGACTCATTTGAGTGAGCCCAAGAGCATTGAGGTCCTCTACAAGAACATTCAAGTGAGTGTACATGTCATTAGCACTTTCTTTAGGAAGCATCTCAAAAGAATTAATTTTCTTTAAAGCAATATGATAGCGTTCCTCACGCTCACTCTTAGTTCCCTCATGGAGAGCACAAAGATTTTGCCACAAATCATGAGCGTTCTTTGCATTACGCACACGATTGAAGATATCTTTGTCTAAGCCCCGGTAGAGTGCATTTTTGGCCTTTGCATTCCACCGGTCGTACTTCTCCTCGTCACCCGTGGGGTTTGCGGGATCCTTGATAGCGGGAAGCCCTTGGGTTGTGGCTCTAAGGCACCCGACATCTATGGCTTCGAGATGCGCCTCCATGCGGATTTTCCAATATGGAAAATCATCCCCCTCAAAGGTGGGAGGTGGTCCTTCCCCGTTAGACATCTTGCTCTAGGCGGTAAAGCCTAAATTAGGAGCAACACGGCTCTGATACCAATTGAAAGGATCAAGATGCCCAAGAGGGGGGGTGAATTGGGCTTTTCTAAAAATTAATTGCAAGAATTAAATCCTACAAGCCGGAATTCACCCCTAGTGCCTACTTGTGTTCCTAGAGAGTCTACCGTTAAAAAGTTTTGCACCCTAGTTTCCAATCCTAGTCTAGCATGGTAATTCTAGGAATGTAAAACAAGCAATGAAAGTAAATACGAGAAAGTAATTGCTTGAATGTAAAGGGGCAAGGAACACGGCGATGTTTTTCCGAGGTATCGGAGAGTCGCCACTCCCCACTAGTCCTCGTTGGAGCACCCGCGCAAGGGTGTCGCTCCCCCTTGATCCGCGCAAGGATCAAGTGCTCTCTACTGGTTGATTCTTCGACACTCCGTCGCGGCGAATCACCCAAAACCGCTCACAACTTGAGTTGGGTCATCCACAAGCTCCGCCGGATGATCACCAAACTCCCAATCACCACCAAGCCGTCTAGGTGATAGCGATCACCAAGAGTAACAAGCTAGAACTCTCACTTGACCACAACGAGCCCAAATGAGGAGATGGATGCACACTTGCTACTCTCTAATCACTAGTGAGGAAACTCAAACTTTGATTCTCAAATCTCTATCCTCACTAGAGCTCTTGCACTCCCTTGCACTCTAAAGGGTTTTCTCAGATGTTTGAATGAGCAAGAGACCTCTAAAAGAGGTGGAGGGGTTGTATTTATACACCCCTCAAAGAAAACGAACCGTTACTTTCTGACACGGGGTCACCGGACGCGCCGGTGCAACTGACCGGACGCGCCGGTCGCCCGTAACGGTCAAAACGTGATTTTGAACTGAACCACCGGACGCGCCGGTCAGGGGTGACCGGACGCGTCCGATCGTGCAAGGGTGCTTACTGTACTCACACCGGACGCGAGGCCGCGTCCGATGCCTGAAGACCGGACGCGTCCGGTCCTCTCAGGACCTTACTGGACTGTGACCGGACGTGCCGATCACAGCCAGGTCGCGTCCGACGGGCGTTCTCACAACGTGACACGTGTCAGCCACTGACCACCGCGTCCGGTCCTCGCAAGGACCGCGTCCGGTGGTCAAGGCCGAAACCCTAGCGCGGTAGCGTACTGACCGGACGCGTCCGGTGCTCCCGAAGACCGCGTCCGGTGACTGGAAAACTGCCCGAAACTTCTCGAAACGCGTCGCAACTTCAACCAAGTTGCTTCCAACTGAACTTTGAGCTATTCTAGGGTTGCCTAGCGCCAAGTTTAACAAGTGTGCATCACACCTAAACATAGGACTCGCCTAGGTCAAGCTACCCATTCATGCCCCCCTTTATAGTACGGCCAAAAGAGAAAAACGAAGATCCTAACGACTATTCCGAATGTGTCTCAACACCTCGTCATCCGGAACTAACCGTCCTTAATCTTGACGTCACTCTTTTGAAAACCGAAACGATTTCCATCAAGGGACACGAATACCACAGTGCTCAAAGCAGTTATCACCTCCATGACCTAACTTACCGAAGTTTCTGCAAAACACACATTAGTCATGGTAATAGAGTGTTGTCATTAATTACCGAAACCAAACCTTGGGGCCTAGATGCTTTCAGCCTCGTCCTCTTTCTAGAGCCTCGCTTGTCCCAACGGTAAGCTGGATCTGCAACGTACGTTGGACCGTAGTATGGAGGCCACTCTCCAGGGTCCCGGAAAGGCACAAAGCGGGGCCTCCATGTTTCGACAAGTGTGTCGACATTGAACTCGTAAGGTATCCTAGCCTCAATATCATAGTTGCGATGCCTAGCAGCTGCTACAAGGTGAGAACATACAAAGTGATACTGCCTTGGTTTTCCACAAGTGCATGAGAAACCTTGGAGGACTACCACATGAATCCTCGACTCTCGGACCTCACCATCAGATGTAGTACCACCGGTATGCTTCACCTCATACCTTCCTGTGGCATGGTCAAAACATGTGACCTCATGTGTGCCAGCCCTTTCCTTCGCCTTGTCTAAATGTGTCTGTGGTGTTGGGGCCCAAATTTTACCTTCACTCTGTAACTGCAATGCATGGACGCGCCGATCGTTGAACCATGCAACAAGCTTGTAGAATGTGAATTGAACGATAGCGTTCACGGGCATACCACGAATCCCCAGCAGCAGCTTATTAAATGACTCGACCATGTTGCTACACTGAAACTCGTACCTCCAACCACCTGCGTCGTGAGCTCTTGTCCATTTCTCCACATCTCTCATCAAACCTGTCAGCCATTGTCTACCTTCTGCATTAGATGCGGTTCTGACCTCATCTAACTTCCTCTGGAAATACCTATCCTTAAGCTGTCGAGCAGCCTCCTAGAAAAGATCAAAATTATCCTTCACACCATCCTTCCGGAGTAGATTCTCAGCAAGGTGCCGAGTACACCAACGATGGTGCAAAGGTGCATACCCCTCTATCACCTCTCGCACAGCATTAAGTATGCCCTGGTGCCTATCAGATATGACGCCCACCTCTCTGCCAGGCCCAACCATATGTATCCGAACTAGCCTCAAGAACCATCCCTAGCTATCATTATTCTCCCTCTCAACCAAAGCAAATGCCAAAGGAACAAGCTTGTTGTTTGCGTCACACGATATGGCTATGAGAAGTGTGCCACGGTACTTGTCAATCAAGAATGTACCATCAATGGAGAAGACTGGACGGTAGTGCCTAAAGGCCTTGACACACCGAGGGAAGCACCAGAAAGCACGAAAGAATATCTGTCTCCCATCCTTCCATGCGTCTGGCCTAGGGATGTACTCATAATGCATGCCTAGACTCACTGCTTTGATTGCATTGAGAAGTACTGGAAGCTGCTCGTAGCCATCCTCCCAGTCCCCATATATCATCTTCCACGCCCGCTGCTTAGCCCTCCAGGCTTTGCCATAACTTATGTCATATCCTCCATACGCCTCATTAACTATTTTGATAATTGTCTTGACCTTCATGTTCGGCTCTCCCTGTAATACTTTCATCAACCGCTTGGCAATGAGGGTAGATGTCAACTGCCAATGCTTTATGCTGAGATCATGTGAAGAACAAGTATGTGGTCCGACAACTCTTGTGATCTTCCACTTTCCGGAGACCTTTTGCTTCCTTGCACAAACCCTCCATGGACAGCGTTCTTTGTCACACACAACCGTGTAACGCCGCTCCACATAGGAATGCAGGACCTTGTACGGTCTCTTGCGTAACACTGCAAACGCCTGCAACCACCTCTTCAATGCAGGGAAGTCATTGAAAACCCTCCCCTTCTCTATCTTCATACTAGGACCAGCCTCTGGAGCTTCCTGCAGCTCATCATCACGTCCTTCTGCAAACGCCTGATCTGAATGAGTAAGATCACTGAACTCATAAACCATAGGATCACGACGGCCGGGAAAAATACGCCTAAGCATCTCAACGTCACTCTCCGTGAGCTCTCCAATGGGACGATCATCGTCAGAATCAACAGCCCTTACGATCTCATATGGCTCTGAATCATTCATAATTTCAACACTATTGGAGGCGCGGATTCCATCTCTAATCTGGACTTGAGCATCAGCAGGAGGAGCGCCCTCATTATCTGGAACGTCTCCTGCAACATAGCCACAAATAAGAGGAGATGATAAGAAGAGTGGATGAAAAGAAGAGACTTAAGTTACAAAGATAAAAGGATACCTAATTGACACTTACTCGGATGATTCTGTGTCAAAGGGATCTCCTGAGGAGGATGTGCCACATCATTGGGGGCAGATTGTGCATCGGGAACGGTAGGCGGGACCTCCGCATCCACATCACGTTCCAGGACGGGAGGTTCAAAGTATGCCTATGCCTGCTCACCCATTGGCGGGGACAACCCAAGAGGGATGGGATCAACGAGCACCCGCTGCACAACCACGTCCAAACTTTGGAAACTGGTTTTTCATAGGCGATCTCACATAGTTGTCCCACTGATCTGCACAACCTATTGGGATCATCTTCCTTAGCATGTTGGGAGGGTAACCTAGGTGAAGTACACCCTCAACTATGATGCCATCATCTCTATGGCAATGTACCTCCTCACGAGCTCTTGCAGTCAACTCACTAAATGATGGCTTCTCATTGAATAGCACAGGCACACATTGCATGTCAACAAGCTCAACATATCCATAGCGATCTCGTTCCACAGTTCCTCCATAATATATGCTCACTAGGTTGTCCATCTAGTTCCAAAACATAACGAAGCACAATTGCTTTACTCTAATATAATTGAAACGTACTCAGTAATAGGTCTCTAATAAATAAAAAGTACATACTAAGTACTACTAACTACTAATTATTCATAACTAATAACTACTACTAACTGCACAGTACTACTAACTAACTAACTACTAACTAACTAAGTAATAGGTCTCTAATACATAAAAAGTATATACTAAGTACTATTGACTACTAAGTATTCATAACTAACTAACTACTAACTAAATAACGAATGAACTAACTAACTAATTAACTAACTAACTAACTATTGTTAAGTAAGAACAAAAAAATATTTTGCCTTATAGGAGAAGCAGAGATGCGGCGGAGGACGGCGGCGGAGGGTGGCCGGGCGGGAGGCCTCGCCGGGCGGGGGCGACGGCGGTGGGCGCGCGGCCGGGCCGGGCGCGACCGGCCGGGGGCGGGGGCGGCCGGGCCGGGCGGCGGCGCCGGCGGGCAGCCGGCCGGGGGCGACGGCGGCGGGCGCCGGCGGGCGGGCGGCCGGGCGCGGCCGACGGCGGCGGGCGCGCGGCCGGCCGGGCGCGGCCAGTGGCGGCCGGGGCGGGGTGGCGGCGACGTGCGGGCGACGGGCGTGGCGCCAGAGAAGGATGAGAGAAAGAAGAGAAAAGAAGAAGAAAGAAGAGGCCGACGTTTTTACAGCCTATATGGTGCAAGATCCGTGGCGTCATGCTTGGCGCCAAGATCCATGGCGCCATGCACTGCCACGTCAATGCCACGTCCGCTACGTCGGCAGTGTCTTGGCGTCAGGGATGCTGGCGCCATGCCGTTATAGCTTGGCGCCGACGACTATAGCGTCAAGAGAAGAGTCCATTTTTTGAAATATTTCCGCAAGGAACATATTTGAGAGAATCTTTCGAAAAAATAGAAAAAAAAGACGGGCGGCGTGCTCCCGGCGGCGGAACTGGTCTGCTCCTTGGCCAACAGGAACAAGGAGATTTGGATATGGATCGGACTTGCCATGGCTGGGCTTGATGGGATGGGTCCATACGGAGCCCATATGAAAAATAATTTAAAAAATATTTAATTAATTAGATGGCTGCTTTGAGATCCATGCAATTTTTTTAAAAGAGAAGTATTGAAACAGTTTTCGCTTTTATTAATTTAGGATAGGGTTACAATCATCTTTCACAATATGGCCTTCAAAATATGGAGCTCGACCGACCAGACAGCCGACGAGAACCCTTTCAAGCGTGTGCAACCTATTCTGATAACGAATACAATGAATGATCTCAATAGCAACGTGACTAGGACAGTTTCTTGTTTTAATCGTTCTTGGCTATATATTAATGCAAAACCAAGGTATCTTAATTACTTCAGGTTAAAAGTTTTCAAACTACAAAGTCACATAATTGTCGAGGGCAAGAATTTGCGTCTAAAATTTTTTCTTTGACTAAATTTTGTATGCATATATTGCAAATCAATACATTTATCTATTTTCAATAAAAAAAATTAAGCTTTCATATTAAAACATAGAATTATATTTAAGCTATTCCAATTGTGAGTGCATTTTTTTGTAAACTTATTTTGCATTTCCTTTGATTGTGAGAAGCTTCATCAGAATAAGCACAAGTAGCCAAGCGTGCGGCGGCAGCAGGCAGTCAGGTAGGCAACGACCGAGTGAGCACATGTAGGGAAAGGTACTCGAAAGGTCAAGATGAATGTCCTATTCGTTTGGCTGAAAAGTCATAATTGAAAGCACTGTTCGTTGATTTGTTGTGAGAGAAAAACATTGTTCATTAGCTGAAAAAGTACGTCTTATAAGACAAGCGAACAGGTGGAAGCTGACAAGCAGGGCTCTCATGTCGGTGAGATAGACGAGAAAGAGAGAGAGGCTAACCTGTCCTTTTACACAAGCATTTGATGCCGTAATAGAAATAGAATAAAGGTAAACTAGCGCTTTGGTCGAAAAAGACAAGGGTATAAAATCACAAAATACGAAAAGTAGAGGCAAAATCACAATAATGATGGGCAATTGCCCCAAATATGTAGAGAGGATGGAAAATTGACTATTGTTCCATGTAATCTTATATTTATATAACATAACATTAGGAATTTTGAACTTTTTGAAAATCTTTTATCTGCATCTCTCGTGAGCCACTTGGATTTTTAGACTTAATGGATATTTCATGCTATTTATTGGATTTCCCTGTTTTATCACCCTATATAAGCTATAAACTCGTAGTATAATATGTTTCCTTCTTTTTTTTGAGCTGATAATATATTTTGATTTGCCTTCTAAAAAATCTGGTGGACATCAAACTGGGCTTCGGCCCGTTCTTTTCGTTGCGTCTTTGCTGTGCTCTGGTTGTTCGTTTGCTCTGGGCCGCGTGTGCAAATTGCCCAAAAATTTATGAGCCCTGCCGACATGAAGGGCTCCGCAGAACCCTAGCCCTGCGGCGGACTCCCACATCTCGGAGGCATTCACGCCGCCTCCGCCTCCGCCTCCGCTTCCGCCCCAGATCCACGAGCTCGCTTCCCCCGCATCCGCCTCGCGCACTGGCTGCCGCCGTATCCAGCTCCCTGGCATCATGGAGGCCGTCTGGCGCGCCGTATATGACTGCCTACCTCCACCCACGTTCGCGGGATCCGACCTCCCCTGCGGCGGCGGCGGCGGCGGCGAGTTTCTCCTTAGTAAACTGCCGGTGGCCGTCCAGTGGGACATCATTGGACGCCTTACTAGCAAGGATGCTGTTCGGCTGTCCGTCATCTCCCGCTACTGGTTTAACTTCATCTTCCCTGACTGGTTAACCAAATCCTCTTCCGCCACGGTTAGGGAACCACAGCATCTCCATGTGTCTTCCGTGGAGAGGAAGGACAGGATCAGTTTCCTCCCAGACTGCCTGCGCCGTAATATCATCTCTCGTTTGCCAATCCGAGATGCCGTCAGAACAAAGATACTCTCCCGTCAATGGTGCCATGATTGGGGCTCTACTCCACTACTTCTCGATGACGGCCATCTTCTTCGCATGACTGAGAAGCAGCGCGTCCAGAGGGTGTCCAAAATTCTGATAGCGCACCCTGGGCCATTCCGTTCCATCCGACTCTGTTTCACTTGCTTTGACCATCGTCCCGATGCACTCCGCTTATGGGTATCTGTGCTTGCTAATAAGCATGTGGAGGACCTGGTCTTGGTGAACCGGCCGATGCCAGTTGATGTGGTCTTACCCATGAACATCATGCGATGCACTTCTCTACGGCGTCTTTACCTTGGGTTCTTCCGCATCCCAAGCCTTGCCGGGCACCAAGGAGATGCCTTTCGAGAGCTCAGGGAGTTGGGTCTCCATTGCGTGGTGATTGATTCCGCTGATTTATCACACATCCTGCGCTTGAGTCCTATGCTGGAGTCACTCTCCATAGTTGCGAGTTATGGATTGCCAGATAACATCTGTGTCCACGGTCACCGGAACCTCCACTCTATTGTGCTTTGGTTATGTGTTGCCAGGGAGTTGTCTATCAATGATTCAGATGCTCTCAACCGTATTATCCTGTGGAGCACTCATGGTACCAAGATGACTGTAAATATTGGCCATGCACAAAGTCTGCAGTTGTTGGGTTATCTGGAGCCAGGGATCCACAACCTGGTGATCAACAACGTGGTGATTCAGGTTATTATCTTTCCCTCTATCTTTGTCCATTACAAAATACATTTGCATACTTCTGTTTTCTTATCTACTAATCCATCATCTTTCATATTTTGTTGCAATGGAAGGCTGGGACGAAAGCCAACCCGCACATTGTGGTACCCAGTGTTAAGATTTTGGCCTGTAGGCTTTCCTTCGGAGATAAGAAGCAGTCAAATATGCTCCCGGCCTTCCTTAGGTGTTTCCCCCATGTTGAGACACTTCACGTCCAGGTGAAATGAGCCCCCCTCTTCACTGTGTCCTAGTGTTTGTGCTTATTACCCTGTGTGCAGTAGCTGTTGTTTGTCCTAGAGCACTCTTAGCATGTTGATTGTCTTATGAATTTGACTCATCTCATTTATCTCCTCATTTGCAGCATAGTGTACATGTTTGATTGACTATTTTTTAAGTGACTACATAACTACTTAATACATTATTTCTGACATGACCTCTTGTTTTTTCTTTTCACTTTTAGTCTGTCAAGGCCAATATGCCTGCAGGAAAATTCAATTTGACAACTTGGTTAAACAAAGCTGATGGCATTGAGTGTGTGGATGAACACATAAAGAAATTATTTTTCCATCAGTTCCATGGAGAGAGGAGTGAGATTGCCTTCCTAAAGTTTATCTTGATGAAAGCAAAATCATTAGAACAGATGGTAATAATCCTGTCAGAGGAATGTTTGGATAGAGTGGATGATACACAGTCCAAATTGATAGAACTGGGCAACTCATACAGGGCAAGCGAGCAGCCACGATTACTTGTCATTGATATTGAAATTCCAATGATGTTCGATATGGCTTCTGATGCATCTGTGAGAGATCCGTTCTTTTGCATGGATGATTTTGAGCTATCAACAAAGGACCAGGATCAGGCGGCAATAATGGTGAAGGATGTAAAGCCAGCGGTCGAATTGAGTAGCAGGCATGACCAGGAGCAGGTGGGGATGATGGTGAAGGGTGTTGCACCAGCAGTGGAACTGAGCAGCGGGCACATGATGCCGATGGTGGGGATGGCAATGGACCCATGGTGGCCGATGGATGAACTTACGATCTGTGTGCTCATTAAGTATGCTCTCAACGGTGGTTGCCGCCACTTTGATTTGACAGGTATGCCATATCTGACAGCACACCTATATATATGGGGATTTATTTTCTTATTCTAATTGTTTCTTTGTTTGCAGGTGATTTACTAATGTCCACATATATTGGCCATGCACTTGCAGAAGCATGCCAGCATGGAATTGTCAAGAGGGAGGATTTATTCATCTCGCTCAAGGTGATCCAGATTTATTCCACTTCATTCTAAAACTACCAATTGAAATCTTCTTTCAGAACTATCATTTGAATGTTCCGTATCTTTGTGATTGTAGGTGTGCTCTGACAATATCGATAATTTTATACAAGCCTACAAATGTACTTTAGTAATTCGTGGGTTGGAGTATATCGATCTCGGCCTTGTTGACAACCCACTTGCTTCTAAGTGTCCTGGTAAGCTTCTTGTACTTATGTAATAATGTTTAGGAAGACTGGCTCACTGGATTTGAGTGTTTCAATTTCCTACAGGAACTGTTTTCTGGCATGATCTTGAACAGGCTGTCTCGCTTGGACTTATTCGAAGCATAGGGCTTAGGTAAATTTGGAATGTTGCTCTTGTTTTCCTGTTTTCTGACATAAGAACCGAGGTATTTGGGGTTGTCCCTTGTATTACAGTTGCAGTGGCAGTTCAGCCAAAAACTTATATATTGGGGTAGAATTAAGGGGATCAGCAGGAGAGAGGGAGAGAGGGGTGACTCTGGGCGTCGGGAGGTGTGAGGTGGCAGGAGGCAAAGGAAGAATATATCCCAATACTCTTCATGATCCATCCATTAACCGTCCTTCCCTTTTTATGGAGGGTTTTCTTACTCCCCAAGGACTTTGAGTAGATATCTACTATTTCCTAATAGATTGATTCTTTATAGATAGAATTGAACCTTTTTTTTGACCGAAGGATAGAATTGAACTTATTTAGACAAACTAACCTAACACTTCTGATTAGTGGGTCCCACTACTTGAATGCCTAGCTGGCCACCTGGGATTACCCTTTCTTATGCTGGCATCTCTCCTCGCCTGGTGAAGCAGCTTTTCCTTGAGCTGCAGTGTTCGGTATAATTTTTTGATTCATTCAACGTCCTCCCATGAAGCTTCTGCCGCTGGTTGGTCTTTCCATTGGATGAGAAGTTGTAGTTATCCAAAATATAGTTGGATCCAAGTACCTTTTCTGGTTGAGGGACTGCTTGTCCTTCATGGATAACTGGAAGTGGTGGTGGCAGTTCTGTCCGTGAAATTTCTTTAGTAATCGCACATGAAATACATCATGGATTCTGCTGGTGGTAAGCCACATTTCTAATTCTTGCCATGATTTTGTGAGGTCTGTAGTATCTTGGCAGTAGTTTGATGTCGCAATTGACACTGTTGTCTGTTGTCCAGCCTTGAAAATCTGTTATTTCATAGGTTTTTTTTGATATACTCCTGAGCTTTGCATAATTGTGCTCTTGTAGTTGATATAGAAACATGCCCCATTCCATAAACAGGTTATCCACTGCTGGAATTCTAGCTTCTGTGTCATGACATTGTAGTGCTGGTGGATCTCGTCCATAAACCATTTTAAATGGGGTTTCATAGAGTTCTGAATGACATGATGCGTTGTAGAAATATTCAGCCCATGGTAACCATCCAATCCAGTCCTTTGGTTTATCATCTGATAGACAGCGTATATACGTAACAATCACTCATTGCTTCTGATTGTACTCCTGAAAGTTTGAATAATTTCTTCCAAATTTTGCTTGTGAGCGACATCCTGGTCACTTACAATTGACCTTGGAATTCTGTGAAGTCGCACAATCTCATTGAAGAAACTCTGTGCTACTGTGGTTGCTAAATATGGACTTGCAAGTGGTATAAAGCATTGTTCTAAGGTGTTGCCTAGGCGCGGAGGCGCTCTGGCAGATCTGGGCGTCCCTGACGCTTTGCCAAAAAGTAGTGAGTGTTAGATGTATAGATGCATATAGCTGCACTCTTTGTTTTCCCTTCACTTGGAGGGTTTATTTGCATATGTACACACACATGTATATCTTTCCTCTTTGGTCTGGAATGGAATTCGGTTGGCCATATTCTTCTAACATGGTATCGAGCTAGGGTTACCGATCTGTCCAACCCCGCCGCCGCTGCATCGGCCTCCCGCTCCGCGCCCGCCGAGTCCGCCGCCGCCGCATCGGCCTCCCGCCCTGCGCCCGTGCGTCCGCCGGGGCATCGCGGCCGCCCGCGTGCCCGCGCCCGCCCGTCGGCGCAGCTCGCCTGGACCCGCGCGGCCGTCCGCGCGCGCCTCGCGTCCGTCGTCCGCGCGGCCCGCGCTCGCCCTGCGCTCGCGCGGCCGCCCCGTCTTCCGAGCTCGAGGGCCCCGCGTGCGCCACCTCTGCTCCCTCGCGCGGCCAGGCTTGTGGCCTTCCGCTCCCTCACGCGGCTGCTCGGCCTTCCGCTCCCGAGCACTCGGTGACTCCTCTGTTTCTTCTTCGAGTTTGTTTCCTCTGTTTCCCTTCCTCTGTTTTCCTTCTTCAAAAAAAGAGACAGTGAGAGCAGTAATAGAGTTGCTGGTTCCTGCTTCAGGGCGTCCCCCAGTCGCACTCGTCCTGGTGCTATTCCTGTCCCCAAGTGTCCGGTCATCTTCAACGACACAAATTGGGGCGATTTTGTTTTCCATATGGAGGTCCACATGGACGGCCAGCTGTTGTGGGGGTACCTTACGTGGGATCGGGTGTGTCCTGCATGTCCTGCTCTTCCGATGCAGCCCACATATCCTCCTGATGCTGATGATGCCACCAAGCATGCTCTTCTGGATGCTTTTGAGGCTCAGATGGAGACCTATCAATCTGATCTTGGTCTCTATGAGACTTGGCTGCGTGAGGAAAAATCTGCCAAGGCCATCTTACTTGCGAGCATGGAGATTGATCTCGCCCGGTCTCTCAGAGGCCTTGCCACCTCCCACCTCATGTGGGATCACCTCTGTCGTAGTTATGAGATCCGCAATGAGGCTATGTACCTTGCTGTTGTCGAGGAGGCTCAGTCACTTCGCCAGCTCGACTCTACAGTTGAGGACTTTCACCACAAGATGACTGATGTCTGGCATCGCCTGGACAACTTGGGTGCCGAGTTTTGTGGTGGTGGTACTTGTCAGTGCTGCGACCGCCACCGGGCCCATCGGGACACACTTCGCCTTCACGAGTTTCTCTCTCGGCTGCGTCCAGAGTTCGAGACTATTCGGGCACAGCTACTGACTCGTCGTCCGCGCCCCTCACTCACAGAGGCGATGCCTGAGCTATGAGCTGAGGAGACTCGACTTCGGACTGGGGGTGTGAGCCGTGCTCAGCCACAGCCCTCTGGCCTAGTGGCCTCACCTTAATCAACAATTTGCTACCATGGTCCGTACCCAATATAATTCTCCCATTCGTGTTTTTCGTGCGGACTCTGCTGGTGAGTACATTTCCACTGCCCATCGCTCCTACCTTGCTGAGCAGGGTACCCTTGCCCAATTTTCATGTCCTGGTGCTTATGCTCAAAATGGTGTTGCGGAGCGCAAACATCGCCACATTCTTGAGATTGCTCGTGCTCTCTTGATCTCCTCTGCCCTTGCTCCTCATTTTGGGCTGAGGCGGTCTCCACGGCTGTTTTCCTCATAAACCGCCAACCCTCCACCTCTCTTAAGGGTAGCACTCCCTATGAGCGTCTTTTTGGTAGCCCTCCTTCCTATAGTCATCTCTGTTGTTTTGGGTGTGTTTGTTATGTTCTACTTCCACCTCGAGAGTGCACCAAACTCACTGCTCAGTCTGTTGAGTGTGTTTTTCTTGGGTACAGTACCGAACACAAGGGCTATCGCTGCTATGACCCTGTTGCTCGGCGGATGAGGATTTCTCGGGATGTCACCTTTGATGAGTCTCGACCCTACTATCCTCGTTCTCCCTCTGGTCTTTCGGACCCTGCCGAGTCTCTCTCGTTTCTCACTTTACCAGAGTGGTATCTTCCACTGTCATCTCCATCTTCGCCACCTCCTACTCCTTCACCTTCGCCACTTCCTTCAACCTCCTCCACTATACCACCGCCTTCCCCTTCGCCTTCCCCATCACCGCCTCACTCTCAACCACCGGTCTCCCCTTCCCCACCTTTGCGCCCTGCTCCACCACAGATCACTCACTACTACACTCGTCGTCCGCGCCCTGCTCCACCACTTGACTCTTCTCCGTCCGTCCTTGGACCTCTTCCTCAGCCTCCTCGCTATGACCTTCGTGACCGCGGCTCCCTTCATCCCCCGGATCGCTTTGGCTTCACTGCTACCGTCTTAGCCGAGCCTGCGACCTATCGGGAAGCTGCTTCTCACCCGGAGTGGCAGCATGCTATGGCTGAGGAGATTGCTGCTCTTGAGCGTACCAGCACCTGGGATCTTATTCCCACACCACCTCATGTCACTCCTATCACTTGCAAGTGGGTCTACAAGGTCAAGACTCGCTCGGATGGCTCTCTTGAGCGCTACAAGGCTCGTCTTGTGGCTCGTGGCTTTGAACAGGAGTATGGTATTGACTACGAGGAGACGTTTGCTCCTGTTGCTCACATGACCACTGTTCGGACGCTTCTTGCTGTTGCCTCCGTTCGCCAGTGGTCCATCTCACAGTTGGATGTCAAGAATGCCTTCCTTAATGGTGAGCTTCGTGAGGAAGTCTATATGCAGCCACCTCCGGGTACTCCGTTCCTGATGGGATGGTTTGTCGCCTGCGTCGTTCCCTATATGGTCTTAAGCAAGCTCCTCGTGCTTGGTTTGAGCGTTTCTCCTCTGTTCTTATTGATGCTGGCTTCCAACCTAGTGATCATGATCCTGCTCTTTTTGTTCACACTTCTTCCCGTGGTCGCACCCTTCTTCTCTATGTTGATGACATGATCATCACGGGTGACGACTCTCAGTTTATTGCCTTTGTGAAGCAGCGTCTCAGTGAGACATTCCTCATGTCGGATTTGGGTCCTCTTCGTTACTTCCTTGGTCTTGAGGTCACCTCCACGTCTGATGGTATTTTTCTCTCTCAGGAGAAGTACACTCAGGATCTCCTCTCCCGTGCTGCTCTCACAGATCACTGCACTGTTGATACTCCTATGGAGCTCAATGTTCACCTCCGACCCACTGATGGTGCTCCACTTGCTGATCCTACTCGCTATCGGCAGATTGTTGGAAGTCTTGTTTACCTTGGGATCACCCGTCCTGATATCACTCACTCTGTTCATATCTTGAGTCAGTTTGTCTCAGCTCCACTATTCTCACCTCCTTCGTGTTCTTCGGTACCTTCGTGGAACCATCACCCGCCGTCTTTTCTTTCCTCGCTCTAGTTCTCTCCAGCTTCAGGCGTACTCTGACGCGACATGGGCGAGTGATCCCACTGATCGCTACTCCCTCTCGGCTTATTGCGTTTTCCTTGGCTCCTCCTTGATTGCCTGGAAAACCAAGAAGCAAACTGCAGTCTCTCGCTCGAGTGCTGAAGCTGAGCTGCGTGCTATGGTGACTGTGACTGCCGAGGTGACATGGCTTCGATGGCTCCGTGAGGATTTTGGTGTGCCTGCCACTGCACCCACTTCTCTCTCTACTGACAGCACTGGTGCGATCAGTATTGCTCGTGATCCGGTCAAGCATGAGCTCACAAAAACACATTGGGGTTGATGCTTCCTACATGAGATCGCAGGTGCATGATCAGGTTGTGTCTCTTCACCATGTGCCTTCAGAGGTTCAACTAGCTGATTTCTTCACCAAGGCACAGACACGGGCCCAGCATAGATTCTTGCTCTCCAAACTCAGTGTTGTAGATCCACCATGAGTTTGAGGGGAGATGTTAGATGTATAGATGCATATAGCTGCACTCTTTGTTTTCCCTTCACTTGGAGGTGTTGGAAGGCTGTTTCCTCTATTGCATTAGGGCTAACCCTAGATGGGTAGCTATAGGTTCCATACATGGGCCACATGGGCCTTAGCCACATGGGCTTAAATACATACTCCAACACCCCCCCCGCAGTCTGAACTACCGGCGCAGCGGAGTTCGAGGCTGAACAAGAAAGAACACACACAACCCCCCCACAGACGCAACTAGCCACCGGTGATGTTGAGGCTGGAGCGAAACTCGGCGAAGGTCGAGGACGGGAGGCCTTTGGTGAAGATGTCCGCGAACTGTGAGGTCGTCGGAACATGCAGAACCCGCACCTCGCCCATGGCCACCCGATCACGTACAAAGGGGAGGTCGATCTCGACGTGCTTCGTCCGCTGGTGCTGGATGGGGTTGGTGGAGAGGTAGACCGCACTGACGTTGTCGCAGTAGATCAGTGTGCTCCGGGAGGGAGGAGTGTGCAACTCAGCAAGCAGCTGCCGGAGCCAGGCGGCCTTCGCCACACCGTTAGCCACGGCGCGGTACTTCGCCTCGGCGCTGGACCGGGAGACCACCGGCTGGCGCTTGGATGACCAAGACACCAGGTTGCCACCTAGGAAGACGGCGTAGCCGGAGGTGGAGCGGCGAGTATCCGGGCACCCGGCCCAGTCAGCGTCGGTGTAGACGACGAGGTCGGTGGAGGAGGTCCGGTGGAGGAGGAGGCCGTAGTCGAGTGTGCCCCGGAGGTAGCGGAGGAGACGCTTGAGAGCCGTGAGGTGCGGCTCCCGGGGATCATGCATGTGGAGGCAGACCTGCTGAACTGCATAGGTGATGTCCGGCCGGGTGAAGGTGAGGTACTGAAGGGCCCCGGCAAGATTCCTGTACGCAGTTGGATCAGCCACCGGAGGTCCCTCAGCCTCAGACAGCTTGCCCTGAGTGTCGACCGGAGTGGAGCAGGGCTTGCAGTCAGACATCCCAGCCCGCTCCAGGATATCTCGAGTGTACTGCCGCTGGTGAAGAAGGAGCCCAGCAGGACGGTGCTCAACAGTGACACCGAGGAAGTGGTGGAGCTCACCCAGGTCCTTCATCGCGAACTCCTGCTGGAGAGCTGCAATGATCCGGCGGAGAAGTGGCGCGCTGGAGGCGGTGAGGACAATGTCATCAACATAGAGCAACAAGTATGCAGTGTCGGCCTCATGGTGGTAGACGAACAGGGACGTATCAGACTTGGCCTCCACGAACCCCAGGGTCAGCAGGAAAGCAGCGAACCGGTGGTTCCACGCCCGAGGTGCCTGCTTGAGGCCATAGAGGGACCTGTTGAGCCGGCAGATCATGTCAGGACGGGTGGTGTCGACGAACCCCGCCGGCTGACTGCAGTACACCGTCTCAGTAAGAAGGCCGTGGAGGAAGGCGTTCTTGACGTCCAACTGGTGGACGGGCCAAGACCGAGCAAGCGCCAGCGATAGCACGGTACGGACGGTGGCCGGCTTGACCACCGGGCTGAAGGTCTCATCGTAGTCGACGCCAGGGCGCTGAGTGAAACCCCGGAGGACCCATCGAGCCTTGTAGCGCTCGAGAGAGCCGTCCGCTCGGCGCTTGTGAGTCCAAATCCACTTGCCGGTGACGACATTGGCGCCCGGCGGCCGGGGCACCAACTCCCATGTCTGGTTGGCGAGTAGCGCAGCGTACTCCTCTTCCATCGCGCGGCGCCAGTGAGGGTCCAACAGGGCGTCGCGGACGGAGGAGGGTACCGGTGAGACCACCGCATCGCCGGTCGAAGCCTCGAGGACACGAGGCGGCAGGGTGCCAGCCGCGTGTCGTGTCACCATCGGGTGAATATGCCGCGGGTGTCGGTGAAGCAGCGGCGGGTGGTAGACCGGCGGGGCACCACGGGCAGGCGGAGACAGTGTCGGTGGTGTCGGTGTCCCCGGTGGAGAAGGGACCACGAGCGGCGGTGGCCGCGGCCTGCGCTGGTAAACCCGTACCGGCGCGGCAAACCTCGACGGAGGCGCCGGCGCCGGGGCAGGTGCCGAGACAGGATCCGGCGTCGGCACCCGGCACGACCCCCCCGGGGCAGAAGCGGGGGACGAAGGCCCCGGGTCTGCACCAACTGGAGCGGACGGGGCCGCACCGGAGGACGAGGCGCCCGGACTTGCAGTGGAGCCGGGACCGGCGGCCGGTCCTGAGCGCGGCGAAGCAGTACCTGCAGGAGACCACGAAAATGGTGGCTGAACCACCGGGTCAGTGGGAAACAGAGAGGGTGGGTCAGTGACCGGAGGTGTAGTGGTGCTGGAAAAGGGAAAGACGGACTCATCGAACACCACATGGCGTGAGATGAGAACACGTCGGGAGGTAAGGTCAAAGCAGCGGTACCCCTTGTGATCCGGGGAGTACCCGAGGAAGACACAGAGCGTGGATCGAGGGTCCAGCTTGTGAGAGGAGGTGGCAGCAGTGTTGGGGTAACAAGCACACCCAAACACGCGGAGGTGATCGTACCGAGGCGGGGTACCGAAGAGGGCGTGGTGAGGTGTGGGAGCGGTACAGGCAGCGGAAGGAAGGCGGTTAAGAAGGTAGGTGGCGGTGTGGAGGCCCTCAGCCCAGAAGCGAGCTGGAAGAGAGGCCTGAAACAGAAGGGTGCGCACGGTGTCGTTGGTGGTGCGAATCATCCGCTCGGCCTTGCCATTCTGCGAAGAGGTGTATGGGCAAGACATGCGCAACTGAACACCGTGCGAGAGGAAGAAAGCTCGGGAGGTGGAGTTATCAAACTCGCGACCATTGTCACACTGGACGGCCTTGATAGGGAGACCGAACTGTGTAGACACCCAAGTAAAGAAGTGAAGGAGCGTGGTAAATGTATCCGACTTCGCACGTAGAGGAAAAGTCCATGAATAATGCGAAAAATCATCAACAACCACAAGATAGTACTTATAACCAGAAATACTGATAACAGGAGATGTCCATAGGTCGCAATGTACAAGATCAAAAAAGCGGGCCGCATGAGAAGAAGAACTAGAAAAAGGAAGACGAACATGTCGGCCCAGTTGGCACGCATGACACAGTTGCTCATCATGAGCTCGAGTACATGGAAGACCAGAGCTACGACTGAGCTGTATCAGGGCATCACGTCCAGGATGGCCGAGACACCGGTGCCAGGTAGTAGAGGAAGTAGAAGCGGCGAAGGCAGCTGACAAAAGTGACGGCGAAGGAGATGAAGGCGCCGCCGGGAAGCGAAGAGTGTAAAGGGGCCCGGTGCTGTCACATCGGAGCAGAGGACGCCGGGAAGCCAAATCCTTTACAGTAAGACAGAAGAGTCAAATTCCACAGAACAAGAATTGTCAGCTGTAAAGCGACGAATAGAAAGAAGGTTATGAACCATAGAAGGAGCAACAAGAACATCAGGAAGACGAAAGGAGCCATGTGCACCGGCGGTACCCATAGACGTGACAGGAAGGCAAGAACCATTTGCGACCATAATGGACGAAGGAAGAGAGGAGGAAGGAGAGTGGTGCGACGAAAGTATACCGGGGTCAGGAGTGGTGTGGTAGGTGGCTCCCGAATCGGCAATCCACTCAGGTCCAACCGGAGGTGTCAGGCCCATGGTGCTGAACGAGCGGGCCAGGGCCGTCGGGTCCCATCCGGCGACCCCCGGAAGAGGCCCAGAGGGTGGAGTCCACGCCGTAGCAGGGAAGGCGCCGGGTGTAGGGCCAGCAGGAGGAGCTCCGGTGAGCATGGCCACCGGTGGGCGCGAGTCAGCCCCGATGGCATGGTAGGGCCACATGGAGATGCGCCCTGACCACGGGTGCTGGATGGAGGGCCATGGTGCCCCCCCCTGCGGCCCACCAGGAGCCGGGGGCTGGGTGTGGCCGCCCCTGCCACCCCCGCGACCCCCTCCGCGTCGACGGCGACCGCCACGACCCCCCCACCTCCGCTCGGCCCGGAGGGAGACCCAGAAGAGACGACGGCGGTGGAGCGGCGGTCCGTGGTGGAGTAGGCGGGCGCGGCGGAGTAGCAGCCAGGGCCGTCGAGGGGGACGAGGAGCCTGTAGAGGTGGTGGAGCCCGGCTGGAGGCCCTGCGTGAGCTCCTCCATGACGAGATCGTCACGGACCTCCAGGAAGGTGGGAAAGGGCTTCTGGCGGGTGATCCACGTCCTGAGGTGGGCGTAGCGGTCACTGAGCCCCTGGAGGACGTTGAGGACCAAGATGCGATCCTCGACGGGCCACCCGAGATCCCCCAGGGAGTCAGCCATGCCCTTCATCCGACGGCAGAACTCGCCGACGGAGAGGTCACCCTGGACGAAAGTGCGGAAACTCGCGTCGAGACGCAGATCCCGGGCCTCAGCGTTGCCCAGGAACTGGCCCTCGAGGGCAAGCCATGCCCGGCGCGCGTCCGGAGAGGTGCGGACGAGGTCGTGGAGGTCCAGAGAGATCGTCCCCAAGATCCAGGAGAGAACGATGCTGTCGAGACGGATCCACGTCGGCGTCTGGACGGCGACCGAGGCGTCGACGAGGACGTGGTCGTCGAGGGCGTAGCGGCGAAGAGTGAGGAGGACCAGATCCCGCCAGCGGGCGTACGAGGGCGACTCCGGCTCGAGGACGACAGGAACGAGCAGACGAATGTTCTGGACCCCCCCGCCTGGTAGTGCAGCTGAGCGACGAGCGGGTCGGCCGGGTCGTGCCAGAGGACGGCAGTGTGCGACACGCGACGACCCGGCGAGGCAGAGGAGGTGGCTCCGGCGTCCTGGCCCGCTGGGGAGATGAGAAGGTGCTCGGCCTCGGCGATCTGGCGGGCCAGGGCATCTGCCGCGTCCCGCTCACGTTCCCACACGAGAGCGGCCACGCGCACGCGGGCCTGCCCCTCCGCGGCGGCGGTCCGGGCGGCGACGAGAGCAGCGGCGAGGTTGAGGTTCGGACCCGTCAGGCCGGAGGATGCAGCCGCAGCTAGGATACCCTCGGGCAGCGAATGGAGGAGGGGCTGCGGCTGGAGGGGCTGCGGCTGGAGGAGAGGCTGCGGCTGCTGGAGACCCCCCTCGGGAACCCCGGCGTCATCTCCCACCTCCGTGCTAGGAGCAGCAGCAGCGGTAAGGATCTGGGCCGGCGCGGGAGTTCCAGTAGCAGCACCAGTGGAAGGGAAAACCGTCCCCTGCAGGGCTGCAGCCCCATCCGGGAGGACCGCAGAGGTTGCATCCGCAGAGGGGAGGCGGCTGGAGGGGAGGGAAGGATGGTAGGAGGAGGCAGCGGTGGGGTGGATGGGAGGGTGCGGTGGCGCGCTTGGATGGAGGAAGCCGGGCGGCTGGCCGGCGGGCGGCGCCCCCTGGGCGGGCGGGCGGACATGGCCAGCAGCAGCAGCGGCATAGGAGAAGGGGCGCGGCACCAGAGGGTCCCAGGGGGAGGAGAGAGGGGGGAAGTGGAGGTAGGAGGAGGGAGAAGGGGAGGGATGGCGGCCAGCCATGGCCGGCGGCAGCAGACCGACGGTGGCAGCTGCTGAAGGCCTGGCGGCGGCAGGGTCAGGGGACCTTGCTCGATACCATGTTGGAAGGCTGTTTCCTCTATTGCATTAGGGCTAACCCTAGATGGGTAGCTATAGGTTCCATACATGGGCCACATGGGCCTTAGCCACATGGGCTTAAATACATACTCCAACAGGAGGGTTTATTTGCATATGTACACACACATGTATATCTTTCCTCTTTGGTCTGGAATGGAATTCGGTTGGCCATATTCTTCTAACAGTGAGGAGATAGGGAGCGAGTGACAGGAAAAAGAGAGGAAAAGTGGGGAGAAAACCAGCCAACAGGTCACCACATCCCAATCCAACAGGAAAAGTGAGCAGGAAAGGGCATGTTGCAATAGGAGAGGTAGCAGGTAGCAAGCTCTCCATGTGTGTGAGTGTACATGTGTGAGGAAGGTGCTGCATCCTGCATGTGGGGAGTCTGGGCTGAATGATGGGCTTGGCCAAGACTTCTCTCTTCCCATTTCTTTTTTTCTTCCTTCCTCCTTCCTGATGCTATTTTTGCTGTTTCATTTGTTGGTATGGCGTCGCCTAGGTATTGTGAGGGTGGTGGGTCGCCACACCTCTCCTCACCTACCACTTTAAGAACAATGTGGTATAAAATGCCCATATTTTGATGATCCATCAAACTGTAAGGATGATTGATTTTTTTTTTGCAAGCCATGGCAGACTTTCTATGAAACCCATGGAGATATCTTCCTAAATTGAGTGAGGGATTTCCAAGTTTTGTAATTCTGGGTGGAGGTTTCTGTTTTGTTTTTCTGACATTATGCAATCTCGCACAAAGTTTTGAACGACTCAGACGTGCGGGAACATGGAAGGTAGCACATAGTTGATGTAAGGTTTTTTTATGCCCTCATGAACTGATCTATGGATACTGTCTAGGATCATACTACCTCTGTTTTAAAATGTATGTCACCACTCGCCATTGACTTGATACAACGTTTGACCATTCATCTTATTCAAAAATATTATGGAATTATCATTTAGTTTGCCGTGACTTGTTTACCATCAAAGGTACTTCAAGCGTAACTAATATTTTTGCATATTTGCACAAAATTTTTTAATAAGATGAATGATCAAACGTTTGTCCATAAATCAGTAGAAACATACATTTTAACGGAGGGAGTATTTAGTAATGATGATGACTTGGTATACCATTTTGTAGAGTATCAATCCATCTGCAGTGCTCCAAGGTTCTGTCCTAGCGCCCTTTGAAATTCTTCTATTCTGGTGCTTAAGGTGTCGTCCTTCAGGATATGCTGTTTAATGGCATCAAACATTTCAATATTTGGGAAAGACATTTCAAATCTTCAAATCCTGCTCGCGTGGCATCACATTCCACGGTAAATGGTTTTGTAAAATCCTGTAAATGTAGGACTGATATTAAAAGATAATGCAAGTTTTAGTTATTCAAAGGCGGATGAAGCTAGTATACTCCGTGAGAATCCTTCCTTGTGCAGCAGATTAGTTAGTGGTTTGGCGATATTTCCATAATCTTTGATGAACTTGCAGTAGTACTCTTCAAGTCCTAATAATGAGAAAATTCCTTATTTGGCCCGAAAAATAACGTTGCTTCCCTATATGGCCCTGAAAAACGAAAACTTCCTCGTTTGACCCTCATTCTAACTTTGGTTCCTTATTTGGCTGTTTCGTCGGTTCCGTCCGTTAACTTCGCTGAATAGTAACCCATGGTTTTTGCCCCTCTTTTCGTGACTAAAACAACCTCCAAATCATCTCCAAAATTCATGAAACTTTTTGTAATGATCAGAGGGTCGAGTAGGCAGTAGGCATCTGGGTGGTTCCAATAAATGTAAATTTACCGAGTTGTTGATGGAGGTCGTTAATTCTAAGACTATTGGTCGATCCACCAGGTGAAATGAAGCTAGGAGTGTACCTTGCTGAGTTTTTGTGCCAACAAAGGCTGGATGAACGGAAATGGTTTATAGGGAGTAGATTACCTGTTGTTCGTTTTTGTTGAAATTCTAGCAGATCGTCAGTGGCTCAAGATCCTCTGGCTGCTGCTCTGTTGTCTTAGGCCATTTCTCTGGTGGCACTGTTCCTCTTTTGTCTGGGAACATTTATCTGTGACGCAGCTGCCGGCTCCTCCACCAAGGGTTTAGCAGTGTTGCTGATGGAGGTAGGTAGTTCATCAAGTTTGGCCCTTATTTTCCTTGCCCAGACGCTCAATCGTTGCTTGTTTCTAGATCGTCCTTGGGTTCCATCGCAGCAGTGGGTGTTGTT
Organism: Saccharum spontaneum; assembly: GCA_022457205.1. Classification (NCBI taxonomy): domain Eukaryota; kingdom Viridiplantae; phylum Streptophyta; class Magnoliopsida; order Poales; family Poaceae; genus Saccharum; species Saccharum spontaneum. The sequence goes on along the minus strand of CM039601.1, from coordinate 42,535,925 downwards.
TCAGGCTCTGAGTACCAATTGTTGGGCTAGAATTAAGGGGATCAAAGTGAGAGGGGCATCAGCCAGAGGGAGGCTTGTGTGAGAAAAGTTTGAGGAGGCAAGGAGTTTAAAGGAAAATATCCAAAACTCTTTATTCATTCATTAACTGTTCCTATTTAAGGAGGATTTTCTTGCTCCTGAACGACTATATGACTACTCCCTCCGTACTCGTAAAGGAAGTTGTTTAGGACAAGGTTTGAGTCAAACCTCGGGAATATAAATCATAAATAACTCTCAAGTTGTTGAGTTTGAAAATGTGAAAATTATATGAATAGATTTGTCTTGAAAAATACTTTCATAAAAGTATACGTATATCACTTTTCGATAAATATTTTTATAGAAACAAGAAGTCAAAGTTGTGTTTTGGAGACCGTGTCGCTGTCTAAAACGACTTTCTTTATGAGTACGGAGGGAGTACACTAGTTAACCTATAACACCTTTGTCTAGCGGGCCCAATGGGTCCTATGACTAGAATACCTAGCCGGCCACCTGTGATTTTCCTTTAGGCATATCAAAATGAATGTACCTAGAAAAGCCAAAATGACCTACAATTTGGGATGGAGGTATGTTTTATGTGGAAATTGGTACTTACGTCATGTCGCCCTTAGCTTATCTCCACCCATTTTAAGATCAGTGTGCAAACATTTTCTTTGAAACCTTTTGTAGCCCTAGGAAGTTGGGGTTGCTCTGTCCTAAAGTAACCTAAAAGTTTGGTGGCAACATACAGTATGGTTTGGTTGTATGGTTCACATTTTTCATTCCTCATTCAAGATTCCCATGGTCTACTATTCCTGCATGCCAGAGGAAATCTATTTCAAAAATCTAATTGGATTTATTTGTGCAGGAATTGTGATATTGCCCAGATCGAAGGTTGCTTACCCCTGTGCAACAAGATAAATCCTGCCGTGAATCTTGTTGCAGTTTATCCTTACATGCAGCATGATGCTCTTTTGGACTTTTGCCAGAAGCATGGTATATGCATCATGGCTCAGTATCCCATGGGTGGTGCATCTTTCAATGACGACCCTATCATCAATGTGGTTATTCGAAACACCCGATGTGTTAAATACATGCATCGCCTTTTTCAATTATGGTGATAATTTGACAACCTGGTGTTTTTTTTGGCAGTCTTTGGCCCTCAAATACAGTAAGACACCCAAGCAGCTCCTTCTCCGTTGGTTCTTCCAGAGGGGCATCGGCGTCTTCTTCCATCTCGCCACCGCATTGGATACGTTCAAGAATCTCTCAGATTTGTCTGATTTCAAGATATCTGATAATGACATGGAGGCCATAAAGGCGTGTAATCTGGGTGTGCTTATCTGATACTGTCGTGCTCATGCTTTGTGACTAAGAAACATGCGAGATCTTGTTTTGATGGTTGTTGCTAGGTTTGAATGGTAAATGGGGCGAACTCAACACATCTCCTTTGCCGTGACGCTACTATAATATTAATTACTCCCTGTTTCCAGAGATGATCTACATATAAGTATTTTTTTACTAATTAATTAATGATCTACGTTTTTAGCCTCTTTTAGATACACGAGGATGTAATTAATTGCATGTTGAGGTAGACATTATGGTTTGTGTGCGCCTTTTACATGCATAAAGCACTAGGATTTGTGTGACAATAAATTAACAGTTTCAGAGCAATATTTGTAGGATTGAATGAGTAGTTGAGCCATCAATATTTTTCCTTGGTCTTTATGATTTCTGGTAGGCCACTCACAATAGATGGTTTCATTCTCATTAAATACTATGACATGTAAGTATTTTTTTATGATTTCGCATTAAATTAATGATGAAATATGAGATTGGTTTCACCATGATGAAAAATCGGGAGCACACCGCATCGAAGAATTGAAAACTGTGTGAAACTGGCATTGGGGGCATGAAGTTTCATTTCATCCAACAATTATTAGATGCTATGACTAGTTTGTGATACAACAAAATGATACAAGCAGTGAATGGGGGTGCTACATTTCAAAGCGCTATAGATGATATGACATCCTAGGTAACATCAAAATGAAACACTCATAGGTAGATCATTTATGGAAGAAGGTTGTATAACATTAATATTTTTTTTCTAAATGTCAAACGCCCAAAAGGGCTTGGATTTTAATTAAAAGCAAGTGTTTGCCGTGAGAACTAATATAGGGTGCATTCCTGGCTAGAACATCAGCCACCAAATTAAGAAAGGAGGAAATCTAGTTGCTTGGTCAGCAGTATGTAAGCCAAAGAAGAAAGGGGGTCTAGGAGTGATGAACCTAAAGCTACAGAATGATGCTTTGCTCATGAAGCAATTGCATAAATTTTATGCAGAGAAGGATATTCCTTGGGTTAAGTTCATACGGGCCAAGTACTCCAGGAAAGTCCGACATGGTGCTAGAGAAATTGGTTTCTTTTGGTGGAAAGATATCCTCAGAGTAAGTGTGTTATACAGAGGGATGGCTAAATGCACATTGGGTGATGACTCAACTGTCCTGTTTTGGGAAGACCTATTGTGCGAACAGGTCTTGAGAACCAAGTATTCCCATCTCTTCTCTATTGTGGCCACTGGCCAGTGACAAAATCTCCGTCAGAGAAATCATGCAAGCGCCAAATCTGGATCACATCTGTGACCTGCCCCTGTCAATGAGGCTTACCTTGAGCTCCAAGAATTACAAGTAGAATTAAGCGGCGTGAAGTACAAGGCAAATGAGGATGACAGATGGACCTTGATATGGGGCAATGATATGTACTCCTCCAGGAAGTTCTATGACTTACTTTTCAAATTTATACCGGCGCCCAGAACTTTCCAACTGATTTGGAAATTCCAAGTGCACGCCCCGGCTAAAGTTTTTTTTTTTTTGCCTGGTTAGTGCTGGTGGATAGGCTAAACACAAGGAAACATGTTGAGAAGAAGGCTTACTGAGTATCATTGTGTTATGTGCAGCAGAAGATGCAAGAAAGATATTAACCACCTTTTCTTTGAATGCCCTTTTGCCAAGCGCTGTTGGAGGGCTATTGGTGTTCATTGGAGTGGCACCACAGATATCCATGACAAGATCTTACTAACAAGATCAGCTATGCCACACGCTTTCTTCACTGAGTTGTTCATCATTGCTAGTTGGGAAATTTGGAACCTCAGAAACTCCCAAGATTTTCGAGAATGGAAGGGCTAGTCACAATCTTTGGGTCGTGAGATTCAAAGAGCAAGCAGGTCGTCAACTTCACCACGTCTCGGAGGACCTTAGACACCAAATTGTACAATGGCTAGACACAATCACTTGATTAGTTTCTTTTAGTTTCCGTTTTCTTCTTTCTCCCTCCCTATGTAAGTATCCCTTTAAACCTCTGTACATAACTTTGTCTTTTAATATCCTTGACAAGCCTCATTCTCTAGTCTAGAATGCCATCTTGTCAATCCTTCATGCAGGCTAGAATTGAACTAGAAAAACCAGGTGCGGCTTTGCCACGCCCTCGTTTGAGGGCACCAGCCCATGGATGGATCTTGGAGAGCTGATCCGTAGGGAGTTTTTTTTTGTTGTTCTCCCATGCTGTTGCCAGTGGATGGTTACTTATGACAATTAATCCCTTTGAAGGTAAAATGGTTGCTGGCAGAGTATATGTTATATATATTAAATCCAATATAGGTCTTCCGATGAGTTCCAATGTGTCAACGGGGATCGTCCTGCGTAAAGTACACAGTAGCAATCATGTTTTTGCTTGTCAGATACTGATAATATGAAACCAAGATTTTTGCTCATTGCCTCTTGTTACAAGTGTAGAATTTGAGAATTGTACGGTGGCTACTTACCCGTGTTTAATTTGGGGTAGGAAATATAACATGATGCCCAATAATAAATAAAGGCCCTGTGATACAGCCATTGCAAAATTCCATTGCTGAAAAATGTGATCATCCAAAGACAAGGAAGTTGCACTATTGAAAACTCCGATTTTGATGAAAAGATTTGGACATGCCAAATGACCTTGATGCTGGTGGAGCCGTGTGAAAAGCCTTAGAAGCCTTTTTTGCTTTCATTGGTAAATTCTCTGATGTTTGCAGAGTAGCTATGGCCATCCCTTTGGACTTCAGTCTCTTCCTCATGAAGAATCAATCCATGGAAACAGTATGCAGCAGCCTGGAAAGAGGGAAAACAAAAACAAAATGATACTATTTAAATGTAGACGGATGAAAGGATAATTATGCATTGGAGAAAAACAGAACTCACCCTTCTTTCTAACGCACATAGTCTCAAGGTTCCTAGAAAAACAGAAAAAATATACTTGTTGAGGTTTAATATTAGATTATATTCCTACTCTTTTGATTTTTTAGTTGGACTAAAATTCTTATTGAGATTAAGATATATTTGGATTATTAGGATTCGTAGGTATGTAGGTTATCTTAAAAATACGTTTGGAATCGGACTCCATATCACGCTTTTAGATTTAGACCGGAAGACAACCGGACTGGAATAGAACCCGGAGTGGAAGAAAAAGAGGTGGAAAAAAATACTTGGTGGAAATTTTGCCTCTTTATTATTAGGCAGTAAGTATAGTATAGATATAGATATAGATAGGTATATAGAGGTTCTAGGAGAAGTGGACCCGGTCTCATATGATTTTCTTCCGTGGCGACACGGCCTGCAAGACGCCCGCCAGCAGCCGGTCGTGGGCTTGTGGCTGCTGGGCTGAAGAGGGATGGCAGCCTGGCCAAAGTTGGGCTGCCCGGTCGGGCTTCAACACTTCTGTTACCTCACAGCCATTTCAACCACCTCAGACTCCAGGGCACACTGGGCCAGTGAAGGAGGGATTTTCGGGCAGCGCGGGAATTTTCCCGCCCACTGCTATGCTTACGTGTATGTATCAAAATATATTTTTTTAGATAATGTATGTATCAAAATATTATATTTGCAATTAGATAGAAGTGTATTTTTCTCCTAAGTTTCGTTTCTTAAATATAATCTATACCGTCCGTGCATTCTCTCTTTCTCAATACTGCCTAGTTCCATCTCCACTGGGCTTCGTCCGTGCTTACATTTATCAGGTTTTCTGCTAACATGTTAGCTTATTTAATACCATAAAAACTTACTAACAAGGAGTATTGAGATGCCCTAACGTAGCTAGGGAGGGCATGGTTTCCCGCATAGGTAATCCTCGTCTTGCTCATGTGTTTATGTTCTTAGAGCTCATTTGGCACAACTTCAAATTAGAGATCTAGGCTGGATCTAGAGTTTTCAACATTCTTATTTACTCTAAATAAGATTAAATATGCCTAACTAAATACTTTTTATATGTCCACTGCTCCAACTTCACTCGATGAGCTCCGCCACGCCGGCACTCGCACCGCCGTGCTAGTCGCCCCCAACTTTGCATCCACCACACCATTGGTTTGGGGGACTCCACCAGAAAGTTTGCGTTCTTGTACCCACCAGGGCGGCACGTCAGGGATGGCGATGGTCTCGGGGAGTCGGGATCTGTGCCAGATGAGGAAAATACATCTAAGAGCAAGCTGGCTGCTCGCTATAAGGTTTCTTTACATTTTTTTTCTTAGCTTACTCATATAACAGTTAGCTCAGTTTAATACATGGCTACATACCTTTCTCATAAGTTTTTTTTCTTCTTATGCTTAAGCCGGCTGTAAGATTTAGCCCGCTTCTGCTCTCACCTCCAACTTAGTATTTAGCTAGCTTATAACTTACTATTATTCTTGCGGATTAGGGCTAAAGACATTTTAGATATTTTCATTAGTTTCTCTCTCATCCTAAGCTGGAAAAATTTATTTTAATACGGACTAATAGTAAATATTCATTTTGATCCGTGACAAATTGCATATTTTTTCGTTGCGCCCTGGTCAATACCGTGGAGTGGAGTGTCCCACCAAAATTTACCCACTTCCTATGCTCAGGGTTTATACCTCTTTTGGACACGGGATTTTTCCTTAATAACTTCTGTGAAATTGAAATGAATCCGTGAAATTCCGGTCTGAAATTCAGGCGTTTCAAAGAGGCCTCAGCGTGCCTGTGCGAGACTCCCCACCTCGCTCATCGTCGTCGTCTTGTCGACATAGGCTGCACTGCGCCGCCGCTCCTGTCCCAGTACCACGCTCTCCCACTCCTTCCACACGCCGCTCCTGCACCGCTGCCGCCCAGATCCCGTCGCGCCCTTTACCGACACCCTCGAGGACCCTGCGGGTCTCCACTACCCCACGCCGCCGCCGGTGCCTTCTACTATCCCCAAGCTCCGGTAAGCCCCCAAAACCCTCTCTCTACAACCTCGCGCGGCAACGTTTTCCTCCATCGGGGCATTTTTTTACGTCTTCAGCACTGCCTGGTTGCACTGCTGTCTTAGTTTGTCGCGGCTAGGAAATGTTTTCTGTAAGTTTTTTTTATCTGTCGAGAGATGTATTTGTTTAATATAAGCGAATTGTTTATATGGAACTGTTTATTCCATATTAGCTTAAGGATTCGAGTTTTTTTGGATAGCAAATTTGTTCGTTCACATGGGGATCCGCCACATGAGGATTCGTGTGACCCTTTGTCGACCGGACGCGTCACGATGGTTCGTCACATGGGGATCCGCCACATTGAGGATTCGTGTGACCCTTTGTCGACCGGACGCGTCACGATGGTCGCATCGTTGCCCGCCGTTACAACAGATGTCTTGCGCGAACTTACCCTGTTTTTCAGACGTCCATATATCTAATGCAGTCATGCTTTTCTTTCACTAGCAAATATGCACGTGCGACACGCACGTGTTTTTTAAAATTATATCAAATGCAATGAAAATGTTAATTGAATTATTGATATACAATAATGGTAGATGGCAAGTGCTTTGATCGATTTTTATCGGGTCTTGTAGAACGAGGTTCAAATTGTTTGTTTGCATTGTTGATGCCTCAACTGCATATATCGCTGCACTTTGAGTTGACATCTTTTTAAACGGCTCATGTTGCCCCTATCTTATCCTAGTCCTGGGCACGTGCAAACAATGTGAAGGATTATGACTTTATTAATGATGTAATAAGATTTTGCCGAAGTGAACAGATATAAATAATGTGATATAAATAAACAAGTATCTGTAGATGTGAAATAATTTTGACTTAAATATGTAGCATTAATTTATTTAGTAGGTCAAGCTAAACATAACTTTATGTTTTTTTTCTTTTTGCCCCATAAACAACGTAACTCTATGTTTTGTTTCTTTTTTGGCCACATAAAGTAGAGGATAAAGCATACGTACATGGTCTTTTTTCCATTATTTCTTACAAACATGTTTAGATTTTGTTTTCATCTTTTTTTGTCATACATTATATGCCCGTATGACATGCACGTGTTTACGAAACAACCATTGAAATAATAACTTGCATGAGGTACATGTATTCATGTCATTAGTTTATATAGCTGCAATGAATTAAATACGATAATATGAGGGGTACTGAAGTGAGAGTCCTTCCAACTCATAGGGCTCATCGGATCCTCCCACAGGTTCACCTTCCAAGAGTTTTCCATTATTTCTTACAAACATGTTTAGATTTTTGTTTTCATCTTTTTTTTTGTCATACATTATATGCCCGTATGACATGCATGTGTTTACGAAACAACCATTGAAATAATAACTTGCACGAGGTACATGTATTCATGTCATTAGTTTATATAGCTGCAATGAATTAAATACGATAATATGAGGGGTACTGACGTGAGAGTCCTTCCAACTCATAGGGGTCATCGGATCCTCCCACAGGTTCACCTTCCAAGAGTTCGGATTCGGAGTCCAACAATGATCTAACACACAGAGGACAAGTGAATCTATAAGGCTCCTATAAATATACGTTTTGCATTATTATAAGGCTCCTATAAATATACGTTTTGCATTATTATTTTGGCTTTGTAAGGGTGTCAATCTTTTTTTTTTGCTCATATCGGAGCCCTAGAACATGATAGTTTGGCTCGTATGGGTGTTGGTGTCTTACATCTCACATGTTTTCTTGGTTGAGGAGGAGTCTTACATCTTACATGTAAGATCTCAGACGACGGATGGCTCATATAGCACGATGCTTAAATCGAACGGTTACTATAGAGGGAGATCCCCTAAAAAAAAAACTCGCTCTTTTATAGTAGGATACGGTCGTGTCATTGTTTGCATGTTTATTAGGTATTTATAGTTGTTGGGGGTATGAACCAATTGATACGACTGTTAGTTTATTGTTCGAAAAAATATGACTGTTACATTAATTGTTGCGGTAATAATTAACTGATCTGATTGCTGGGTAATTGGAAGTATGTTATAGACACAAAGAAGTGCCGCTATTTCCCTTTGGCACTCAAAGAAGTTCAGTACTTGCAAATTTAGCAGGTTTAATTCAACCTACCTGCATTCAATAGAAGGTAGTAGAAATGTGTGATGGTCATAGCTTTCCATTGTGCTAAACACTCCTGTTAGCCATTGTTCTGCTATATATTTTTTTTCTTAGGTGTACTACATTAATATCTTTAAACTCTCTTATCTAGCCAATAAGGAGACTAAGAGTGCTTGTTTACTTCCTTCTCCAGATTATGAGTTCTAAAAAATGGAGGAAGCCAGGAACTGCACTTACTCCAGAATGGTTGGAAAAGATGATAAAGAGCCGCAGGGGTTATAGGCCCGCAAATCTCATGGAAGGGAATGGCATGCAAGAGAATGGGTCTGCCACGAAATGCAGTCAGGAGGGCCTCAAGTACATTGTGTCAAATCCTGGTGCTGATGTCTCTAGTGTCACAGGGCCAGTTCAGAATTATTCAATTCTCGATCTTGATTTGGAATCAGTTGCTAAGTTACGGCAGAACTTTAGATCTGTTATTGCTTCCCATAGGCTGTGGACATGGGCACAGTCTGAAAGGAGATACAAATGGAATAGAAGTGATTTTCAGCAATCATGTATTTCTCCGCCATCTGGCACCTACCTTCACTACATTAGATATAGAGGACGTCTGCTGTGTTTAGTGGGGGAGGCTTCACAGAGCTGGTGCAGAGGGGTCATTGCAGACAATTGTGTCGCAGAGTTCTGTGACAGTAACAATATAGGAAATAAAAACGGATCCAAAGAGCAGAATCATATGCAGTACATAAAAACAACTTTGCGAAAGATTGCAATTCCAGGGGGGGGGAATTACGCATATCCTGAGAGTGTACGACTTGGGCCCTGTCACCTCCGCAAAGCCTTTGATGTTCTCTATCGCTTCATGACAACGGATAATGGACGTGGTGTTCTGGGCGCCATGACCAGCTTTATCATCCACTTATGGGATTCATCAAGAAATGACCAGATTAAAGATCGGGTGTTGGAGGCATTCTATGAAATGAACCAAGAAAAAGCTTTGTATCTTGAGGATCACCATATTACAATGATGAGAAACTGGGAGCAGATGAGTGACTCAGCAACTCGTTCAATTGAGATGTATGAAAAATTCAAAGCAAAGCATATACTTCCAAGGATGACAACCCCTTGGTCAGTGCATTCCAATATAAGAATCCTCCATAGACCCCACGATGATACCAATGATACCCAGGAAACTTTTGATACAAAACACCTTCCTCTTCCACTAGGCGATGGTACAAGAGACTTGGATAGCAGGGTACAGTACCCACCATGGGTTTTGTGTAGCTATCCTCAGGATCCTACTCATAGCTATGAGACATCGAGTGAAGCTTCAAATGGTACAAGAGACTTGGATAGCATGGTACAGTACCCACCATGGGTTTTGTGTAGCTATCCTCAGGATCCTACTCATAGCTATGAGACATCGAGTGAAGCTTCAAAAAGTTTATGGGCGCCTCCCAAGAAAACTAGTTGGGTGAGTTCCTTCTTCCATTAATGGATTCTATCATTTTTTTTTCCAGTATGCTGACTAGCTGAAGTTAAATAAACAGGAGGTATACATGGAGCGTGTTCTTAAGGAGGAGGAGGACCTTATTGATGGTGTATCAGAGAAGGAGCTTGACCTCCCAGACAAAGTTGTTACAGAGTATAAGGAGGCAGACCTTGTTGATGTTGACTCAGAGAAGGAACTTGACCTCCTCGACAAAGTTGTTACAAAGGATGCAGACCTTAGTGATGGTGTCTCAGAGGAGCTTGACCTCCCTGACAAAGCTGTTACAAAATATAAGGATGCAGCTGCAATCCTCACAGGTATGCAAGTATAGACATATGTCCTGATGTGTTCATATTGACTGTCATAATAGTTTTTGAGAAATGGAAATTGATATGTCAATGGTGCTTTTTTTGGCTGTAATGCCAGTTTTTTGAGAAACAGAAATATGTATAGTTAGTATTCTCTTGTCAGCTTATATCAAAAAAGGATTCTCTTGTCAGCTTTGTATTAGCTGCCAATTGCAGAGTTGGCTTCGTCTTAGGAGTTAACAATATTTGTTTGCTCTACTTTCTTTGAAGTTTTTGCTGCATTCTGTTTTGACTGCATGTTAAGTTTGTGTAGCATGTCTGTTGAAAACAAGTTTTGTTGATAGTATTAAGTATGTGTTTGGTAGATTGTGCATACTAATATTGCATATGTAAAGCTAAATTGTATTGTCCCTTTCGGAAACAGAGGCTCTGAGGCTGGTTGTGTCTGAGTGCAAGCCAAAAGCGAAGATTTTCGATCTTTGTGAAAAGGGCGACTCTTGCATAAGAAAGTAATCATCTTTCTGCATTTAAGTTCTCTTGGTTGCTACTTTCCAGCTAATTTATCTTACTTGGGCTTCTTTCTTGAGAATAGCCAAACTAAGGTCTACAAGAGGATGAAGACTGACGGGGGCATTGCTTTCCCAACCTCTATTTCTGTAAACAACATAGTCTGCCACTTCTCACCACATGCTACAGATGAAGCAGTCCTGGAAGAAAACGACATGGTTAAAATGTATTGTCTTGCTGTAACTATTTCTTTTACTTTTTTTTGGGGGGGTGAGGTATTGATGATTTTACATTTAGGCTCAACAGATTATGTTTTCTTTTGACAGAGATATGGGTTGCCACATTGATGGTTTTATTGCTGTGGTAGCTCATACTTATGTAATTACGAGTGGGCCTGTCACTGGAAGGGCAGCTGATGTTCTTGCTGCTGCCAACACAGCAGCAGAAGTTGCAATGAGATTTGTAAGACCTGGGAAGAAGGTACCCCTTTTACAAATCATTGCAGTTTTTTTTCCTTCAGAAGTAAACTTTTCTCTATCATTGTTGTCTGCTCCTAGACATGTATGTTATGTTTTATCTGAAAAAAATTAAGTGGGGACCTAACTAGGTACTTCTTTTGTGTTGTTTGCTGATTTGTTGGTTTCATCACTAATCCCCTGCGTATATCGTCTGTAGAGCAAGGAGGTTACTGAAGCAATTCAGAAAGTTGCTGCTTCTTATGACTGTAAAATTGTGGAAAGTTTTCATTGCCATCAGCTGAAGCAATATGTCCTTGATGACAAAAAAGTCTTGCCTAGTGTCTCCAATGCTGACACAAAGGTGGATGATGGTCAATTTGTAGAGAATGGAGTATATGTAGTTGATGTTGTTACCAGCACAGGGGAAGGAAAGGTGAGAACTGTTATTGCTTGATGGTTGCATTTTCTTTTGCATAGTTCCTTACATTTTATCTTTATATTTCTGGGCAGCCCAAGTCACTCCTTGAGACTCCACCAACCATATACAAGCTAGATGAAAATGGTTGCTTGGAGATGAAAATTTCGAGGTCTATCTTCAGTGCGATAAGCCAGATATTTCCATTCAAGCCTTCAAGGTTTGCTACTGGATGTTGACTACTTTGAGGGGCTTCTTTTGGTTCAATCTTAAAAATATGAGTTTGCCAATTGTCCCAGGGAATTGGAAGGAATGGACGGTCAAGATTTCGTTGAATACCTGAATGCTGGGCTCATGAAGGAATACCCTGTACTTCATGAGAAACAAGGTTAGAACTACAAACCTTTACATGCCAAAGTACCGTAGGGTGCTGGGAATGCCATTTAAGTTGTCATAAATTTTTTTGGCTTTGGTTCTAGCCAAACCTCTCTGAAGCATGTAAATGTAATCATGTATTGATTTGTTTGCTTATCTGTAGTTTCTAGAAGCTTCAGTTGCCAGGGAGTTTATTTATTTATTTATTTTTGTGACTGTCTTGCAGGTGAACTTGTTGCTCGCATAAAATTCACTGTTGTACTGATTCCAAATGGACCAAGCAGGATTACGTCAAACCCCCTTCAGGAGCTACACCCCACGAAATTCATTGAAGACAATGCTGATATAAAGACATGGCTTGCTTTGGGAATAAAATCAAAGAAGAAGGGTGGTGGGAAGAAGAAGAAAGGTTTGCTCTGCAAACACCATACTAATGCTGACGCTGATCTTCGCTTATTGAGCTGATTGAACAGTCTATTAATTTAAGCAGTTAATAGCTCCTGCAAAACTTAGACTTGCTTTCCATTTATAACCCTTGCAACTTATTGGAGCACAATTTGTAGGCAAGAAAGGAGATGCAGCTGAGGCTGAAACGATGGATAAACGGATCATCTGTGCCACGGACGTGGAGTTTGTCGCGGAGCGACCTGAGGTGGATGCTTCTGCCTCTGCTGCCACGGAGGAGAAAGAGCGTGCCCAGGTGGTCAAGACACGGCTGGAAGATGCTGTCACCAGTGGCGAGGAGGAGGATGTCCTGCTCCATATGTTAGAACCGCCTGCCCCCCTCTGTCCTGGCCGCACGTGATTGCCTGCCCCTGCTTGATTTGGTGCTGATTTGGGTTGGTTTTTGCAGGAATGCAAAGCTGTACAAGTTGCACAAGGAAGGGAGCATGTGGAGGGAGCGGTGCTCAGGTGCTATAAAGCTGCTCAAGCAGAAGCAAACCTGCAAGGTCCGCCTCGTCATGATCGAAGCCAAGACACACAAGATATGTGCCAATCGCCCTGGTATTCCCTTCTCTTTTGTGAAGTTTGCCGTTGGAAATTATTTCAAGCTGTTGTTTGATCGTGAGTGGGATTCTGATGCCACATGCTGTGTCTGCAGTGGTCTCTACCACAAAGATGCAGGAGCACAAGGGCAGCGACAGCTCCTGTGTTTGGAAAACCCTCAATTCTGTGGATGGTAAGGTTGAGGAGATATTTGCCATCCGGTTTGCCTCTGTAGAGGGTGAGTTCTATTAGCTCCTGTTTCACTTGTTTGTTTCTTGTCCCAAGTTTTGACACTATAGCTTATTGAAATTCTATAAGTCTTATAGAACTTCAAAGCGAAACCTAATTATTTCCTGTTATGGCAAAATGACCTACTAAAGGATTATCAGAAAAAGGTCCCTTTTTTTGGTTGATTAAACGGCATTCACAATTCTAGGCTGTTATATCAATTGATGCTAAAGAAGCAATTTTTGGACTAGATTGCCATCTATGTGCCATTGTGATCTATTTTTGGTTTTGTAGCATGAATTACCCGAACCCCCCGTGCACCAAGAGGCAGTTTTGGGAAGATCTTGATAGCATGGTTAGTACTGTGCCTATCAACGAGAAACTCTTCATAGGAGGAGACCTCAATGGCCATGTGGGTGCGACTAATGTAAGTTTCGAGCGGGTGCACGGGGGGTTCAGATATGGTAATAGGAATCAAGAGGGGGAGAATGTTTTGAACTTCGCGTTGGCTTATGACTTATTGATAACGAACACCCTCTCTAGGAAGAGGGAATCCCATCCAGTGACCTTTCGTAGTGGACAACACTCGAGCCAGATCGATTTTATCCGTGCAAGGAGGGAGGATAGACGTGCTTGCTTTGATTGTAAGGTGTTACTTGGGGAGTGTGTTGTCCCTCAACACAAGCTTATGGTGGCGGACTTTTGCTTTCGGGTACGTGTCCACCGGGACAAACGGGTCAAGATTGCGAGAACGAAGTGGTGGAAGTTTAGAGGGGAAGCAGCGTAAACGTTTAAGGAGAGGATGCTAGGTGAGGGGCCTTGGGAAGAAGGAGAAGATGCCGATGACATGTGGCTAAAGATGGCTACATGTGTCTGGAAGGAGAAGATGCCGACGATATTTATAGGATGGCTAGGATCCGCGAGAGGAAGACAAGGGATATCAACCAAATAAAATGCATCAAGGATGGGACAGATCGACTTTTGGTAAAAGATGAGGAGATCAACGACAGATGGAGAGAGTACTTCGATAAGTTGTTTAATGGGGAGAATAAGAGTCCTACCCTTGAGTTGGATGACTCATTTGACGATACCAACAGACGTTTTGTGAGGAGAATTTAAGAGGCAGAGATCGGGGAGGCTTTGAAGAGGATGAAGGGAGGTAAAGTAATGGGCCCTGATGGTATCCCCATTGAGGTGTGGAGATGCCTAGGCGCCAGAGCGATAGTATGGTTAACTAAGCTTTTTAACCTTATTTTTCGGGTGAGTGTGACGAGGGTCCTGGTGAAGAAGAGGCGGGTGGTACACCGGCGGGTCGACGCGAGAGCACGGCGAGGCCGGCGGAGCATGCACCGGCGACGACGGCGCTGGTGACGAAAGCGGCGGAGGCGGCTCACGCCGGCGCTCGTAGACGATGCCGAAGCGACCGGGAGGAGGTGAGGGCGGACTCGGCTCCCGCCGGCGCTGGTAGACGAGTCCGAAGCGCCCGGGAGGAGGTGGGGTCGGTGCGCTCGGTCCTGCGATCGGAACGGCAGCATCTGGCACGACGGGAGGCAGTGACGCCACAGGGAGCGAGGGTGGAAGCTCCGGGGCTGCCTCGGCCGTGTTAGGTACCGGAGGAAGGTCCTGGTGCGAGTCCGGCAGGGGCGAGGCGGGACCACCAGGAGAGTGCGCCGGAGCAGTACCTACAGGGTAGAGGGAGAAGGGTGGCAGAATCACTGGGTCAGTGGGAAAGAAGGAAGCCTTCACAGGGTCAGCGGGAGGTGTGGGTGGAGAGGTGGTGGAGTAAGGGAATGCCGACTCATCAAACACGACATGCGCGAGAGATGATGACACGGCGAGAGGCAAGGTCAAAGCATCGGTAACCCTTGTGATCCGGAGAGTATCCGAGAAAGACACAGAGGGTCGACCGGGGAGCCAGCTTATGGGGAGTGGTGGCGGCGGTGTTAGGGTAACACGCACACCCGAAGACTCGAAGGTGGTCGTACCGAGGAGGGGTACCGAATAGAGCGTGGTGAGGCGTGGGAGCTGGGCAGGCAGTAGAAGGAAGTCAGTTAAGGAGATAGGTGGAGGTGTGCAGACACAGCCCAGAAGCGAGCGGGTAGAGATGCCTGGAGCAGAAGGGTGCGCATGATGTCATTGGTTGTGCGGATCATGTGCTCTGCCTTGCCGTTCTGAGAGGAGGTATACGGACAAGACATGCGGAGCTGGACACCGTGTGAAAGGAAGAAGGCACGTGAGGTTGAGTTATCGAACTCACGGTCATTGTCGCACTGGACAGCCTTGATGGTGAGGCCGAACTGAGTGGATACCCAAGCGAAGAAGTGGCTGAGAGTGGGGAACGCCTCGGACTTGGCACGCAGGGGAAAAGTCCAGGAATAATGAGAGAAATCATCGACCACCATCAAGTAGTACTTATAGCCAGACATGCTGAGAACAGGAGAAGTCCACAAGTCGCAATGAATAAGATCAATGACACGAGTGGCATGTGAGGAAGAGGACTGAAAGGGAAGATGAACATGACGGTCCAGCTGGCACGCATGACACAAGTGATCATCGTGAGCCCGAAAGCACCGAATGTCGGAACTACGACTGAGCTGCGTCAGGGCATCCCGGCCAGGATGGCCGAGGCGACGGTGCCAAGTGGTGGAGGAAGGAGTGGCGGCGAAAGCGGCTGAGGAAGGTGAAGGAGGTGAAACAGACGCCGAGGAAGGCGAAGAAGGTGAAACAGACGCCGGAAACCGAAGGGTATAGAGAGGCCCAGTGCTGTTACATCGGAGCAAAGGACACCGGGAGGCCAAATCCCGCACGGTGAGACCAGAGGGGTCAAACTCAACCGAACAAGAGTTATCAGTTGTGAAACGGCGAATAGAGAGAAGGCAGGCAGGAGACCGCGCACCGCGGGTTTGGCCTGGGTCGTCGTGTATTGCTCCTGCAATTCCATCTGCCGAGCCAGGCTCATGGTGGCCACTAGGCTTCGTCGAGAGGACCAACGCGGGGCAGGAGCGCCTGAAACCGATCTTGATATTTGGCGACATTGCCCGTGCATCGGCAATCCACCAACTCGAACAGCGGGGCGGAGCGCAGCGGCGGTTCGTAGCGCAAGTTCAGTAGTTCCTTGAACCGGTGCCAGGACGGCGTGCCCTCGTCCTGCTGCACCTGGATGTACCACATCTGGGCGCCCTCTTCCAGGTTGTAGGAGGCCATCCAGACCTTCTCCATTATGCGCTGCTGATGGAAGTACGATTCGCAGCGATTAATGAAGATCAGCGGATCGGATTTGCCATCGTACCGCGGAAAATCCATCTTCTGGAACTTCGGCGGCCGATCATTGTGGTGTTCGCCGGACCCAGGCTTGGTGCCCGAGGAGGACGAGCGCTCGGTGGTCAGGGACTGGATCGCCTTGGAGTTGGCCTCGACAGAGGCCTGCAGGGTCTTGACGGCTTGGGCTAGCGTGTCTAGGGTGGCCTTGAGGTCACCATTGTCGCCCATGTTGCTGGCGCACGAGGAAGCGGCTGACGATGATGGCGGCGCGGCGGCTGGCAGTGGGGGTGGCGAGGTGGAGCGTGAAGGCAAGGATCGCTGGGACCGTGATACCAGGTTGTCAAGGGCGTCGAACCCTCGGATAGCTGGACCTCGGCTACATAGTTTGTAGCCGCGATCCGTGGCTTAGGGCGAGGTTATACCCCGCTGTGCCTAGCTTAGTTGAAGAAGGGAGAAAGAGAATTAGAGATATAATATCTTTTCTTAATCCTCCGAGTGTCTGGTTACAGAAATATATGGCCTAAGGCCCAAACCGACTGGAGCCAATCGCTCCTGAAAATAGGGAACAGAAATAGGTAACCGATCATATCTTCCCTACTAGCCACTGGTGGTTGGCTTGCTATGCGCCGTCACCGCGCGTTCTGCTGCTCGCCGCACGTCATGGGCTCGCCGGCACCTGGTGTATGTGCGGCCCCACATGACAGTATTGGCCCCAGTTTGATGGTAATTTTATTAAGTGTAAATTAACCAAATATTTGCTGTTGAGTTCCTAACTAGCTTGGTCTTATTCGTTCTTATAGCATAATATAAGTTAGCTGTATTTTTTTTAGGCATTCTTAGTGCTAAAACCTTGCCAATGTTGCCCTATGCTGTCTTCTGTTGTGTGAATTGTGATCGTCCTCTGGTTGCAGCCGTTCCTTCACATTTTTAGTTCCATTGTTAATGGATGCTGTCGAAATCCCTTGCTTGCAATACATCAGGGTAGCAAATTACTTGGAGTGCAATCTCAACTTAAGACTATTTAGCCCTTTTGGATAAGTCTATTTATACAGATGTGCAGTTCTATGTTCCATATCCTGCCAGTTGATATCTATGGCGTCTGTTGATTGGAATGCTCCTAGATATGTCTAGACTATGTATTGCCTTCCATTTTCCTTCCCTTCTATTCATTGCATAGATTTTCTCTCAGTTGACTTGGAATGCTTTGGGCTGATGTAGAAGCCCAGTTTAGTAGTCTTCTAAAATATCTGAATTTCATTAAATTATGGTGACATCATTTTTTTTTTTGATTCCATTATAGAGTGCAAGATGTTCAAGGACTCGGTTCAAAATATTGTTGACTCGATTACGTATACAAATAACTGAGGCAAGTAAGAGAAGATGGTTCTCAACTGAGACGTGCAAGGGGACGTTTTCTGCAAAGACTCAAATTTAAGTAGATTGGTACGACTTGGAACGTTTTCTGCACCCTTTTCTTTGTGTGTGGGCGTGGGGGGGTCTGTACCCCGATCGAAGACATCTGTTTTGTAGTTCTTCAGCCCTGTCTTCTCCGTCATCAACATTGAATTGGAATTTTGCATTGTGCTTGAAACGAATATACCACAGAGCTGGTGCCAACAATCAAGTGAAAGATTCAGGTCTTCTACAAATCAGGAGCTCGTGGTCGTGGAGTGCGTGAATCCTATATATTGAACATCTGATTTTTATCCTCGAATCAGACGCTGTATGATTCGTGAAACCTGACCATTCGACGGACTGGCTTCTTTCTTCCACCTCCAACCGGGAGCAGTCCGCTGTGTTTCCATGTTCTGTCGCCGCCGTTTGGACTGTGACGGTTGGTGGGGTTCGATTTTTAGGGTTTGCGGTTGTCGGAAGTATATCTCCCTGGCAGCTTTAGAAGAACTCAGGGGTGGAAGGCAGCCCGGCAGAGGCAGCGTGTGGTGGCCAGCGAGGCAATGCGGGCGGGGGTGTCGCTGGCAGGGCGGTGGGAAGGGTTAGGACAGGGGAGCCACATCGGCATTGTGTTTAAGGCCGGGGGGGGGGGGGGGGGGGGGGGGGTGCGGGGGGATCCCAACTGCACAAGGCGGCGCCCGGTGCCGCCGGACGACGTTGGTGGTTGGAGGAGACAAAGGCGGTGGAAGTTCCGGCAACGAAGAAGACTACTCGATTTGGGCTGTGCTGGGCCGTCCGACCTCGGCTTCCGGGTCGGACAATTTGCATATAGGAAGCCTTCGTGGGCTATAACGGGCCGAATCTCGGTGCCAACGTCCTGTATACTGACTTCTAGATCGGGATTTCTAAATATATGCTAGCAGATTTTTGTTTTTGTTTTCTTCCGCTTTTGTATGGTCCAGATTTTGTTAAGATTCGTGCTCACTAATAAATAACAACCCTTTACTTTCTGTTTTCTAGGCTCATCTAAAGCCTTATTTAATTCTTCCCCTAAAGTTTACTCCTTGTCCCATTCGGATGTTTGATAATATTAAATATAGACTAAAAAATAACTAATGGTATAGATTACGACAACTTTGCGAGATAAATCTTTTAAACTAAAGTAGTTCATGATTTGACAATGTGGTGTTACGGTAAAACTACAGTAAATATGTGCTAATGATGAATTAATTAGATTTAATAAATTTATCTCGCAGATTATTAACGGATTCTGTAATTTATTTTTTATTAGTACCTGGACACCGCAGGGAACATCTCATCTCGCATGATAGCTGATGTGACATTTACGCCCTGTATTTAAACAAGGCGGTGTGTGTTTGTCGTTCATTTCAGTTTCGTGTTCTGTCTGTTGTCGACGGTGGCTGTGTCCTTGCTTGCTTGTGGCGGCGGTGGCGTTGTCGTCGTCGGCGGTGTTGTCGGAGGCGACGGCGGCCGCGTCCTCTGTGGCTCCGCATCCGACATCGGGAGGTCAGGAGACGCGTGCAGCCGGCTCTCGCAGCCCTCCCTGCTCCGCTCGCAAGACACACTGCTCTCGCCCTCTCTCTCCCACGCCGCAGTTGGCCATCCTCCGCCGTCGCCGTCGCGTGTCGCGGTCACCCTCGCCCACCGTCCTCGTCCACCGCAGATGCTGTGTGATACAGTGAGTCTCCTTCTCTCCCTCCTTTCCCTCTATTGCATCTGTCTTCCCCAAACCTCTCCTTTCGCAGCCTCCACCATGAACCGTGGACTCCGACTCCTATAAGCCATCTTCTCCTCCTGTCATCACCAGGGATTTTTCTGGAGCCCCTCCCCTCTGATGCCGTTGCAGGTCTCGATGAAGTCCGACGGACGCTGCTGCTGCTGTGGATTTGTTCCCAAGTGGAGTCGATTCTGATGGGCTGTGGTAATTGAGTTGAAATGGGGGGTTTTGTGATTTGTGATGTGGTTCGTTGCTGTACGGGAGGTCTTCCAGATGCTGTTGAGTGTTGACCGACATTGTGATTGTGTTTCAGAAAGAATCTCCAAGTTGGTCGTCGCACTAGGTTTAGAGTTTGAGGTTTAGTGTTTCAGCTTTCCCTTCAATGTTCAGTGTTTCAGATTTCATTATTTTAGTGTTTCAATTTTCATTCCTGAATATTTAAGTTTATTGTTTTCATTCCTGAATATTTAAGTTTATTGCTTGCACCTGCGTTTCAGCAATATTCACAGTTTCTGAATTTTGTTGAGTTAGTTCAGTCAGTAGAAATTCTATATTGCCTGTATTCAGTTTCAGTGGATGGTGATTGTATGTTTGGTTTGAGTAAGATTTGTTCCTGCCTGCTTCTTTGTTGTTGGCAAAGAGTTGGCTTGGCTATTAGCGTCTTGTTGTGATATATGATTGATGATTTGATGCGCTGATCATATATTGGAATAGCAAGCTTTTCTTTTGCATGTGCTTCTGTCCCCGGCATTCTTTGTTTTGTAATCATTGGATTGTTTCTGAAATTTGTTGAGTTAGTTCAGTTTCTGAATTTTGTTGAGTTAGTTCAGTTTTCAGTGCATCACTTGACACAGGTTTCATTATGTGAATTGTTTTTTCATGCAACAGTGAGACACCAGTCACACCAGTCACACTACTCAAGCAATCATGAGAGCAATCATTAATGATCTCTATTATATTAATAGCTTTCCCTCACTTGATTAGCTTGGAATAAATTTCCAATGACCTGTTTATTTTGGCTAGTTCTATCTGTAGGTTGCAGACATTTTTAAATACCTTTGTTCAGAGAGTTTTGAGCTCTATATGAGTTGACATTGGTTTCAGATTTGTTTTTCTTTTAAAGAGAGTTTTACCTCAGCTTTTAAGAAAGCAAGTGATATTCAGATTTGGTTTTTTGGTCAAGTACTCTGGGTTCCTGTGTACTAGTTGAAGAATCCCCCGAATAACAAGCAATCTTTTTTTGGCACCCCTCTTTATTTGCAACTTAGTTTATAGTGGTTCAGTGACTTAATTATTTGCTGACTGATCTGAATGTAGAGCTTCAATTTCATGGATGTTTGATCTGTTTTGCGAATGGGTAGCTGTAGCTTAGTTTTAGTTTTTTGTGGTTGCGGTCTAGGCTGTATTTGTTATTCAAGTTTGGCAAGCGTGAGCTTCAAATATTGCGTTTAATCAAAGTTGCCTTGTGTTTTTTGAGCTGTAGCTACCGTTATTTTTTCTTTAAATATTTAATTTATTGCTTACACCTGTGTTTCAGATTTCAGTTTATGTTAGTTTGGAGTTTGAGGTTGAGTTTGAGTGTTTCAGTTTTCCCTTTCAAAGTTCAGTGTATACTTTGGTGAACATTTGCCTGCAAATGTAAAAAATCGTAATTTGTTAATTCATATGTACTGTAGGTGTACAGTGTCTAAAGCATATTCATGAACATGCATATTCAGTAACATGCCTATTCTTAATTGTGTTTCCAAGAGATTGGCTATGCCACATGACACGTCATTCCTTTCACTATAGCAGTGATATTGTTTTTTGACAGATTCATTTTGGTGAGAGCAGCATGCAGACTTGTTAGATTATGCTTAATGATGACTTGAAGAGAACCAACTCGAACATTAAAACATCTTTGCTGAAGACATCCCAAACTGGTACTGCTCAAATATCACAAGTCCCTTACAAAACAAAGTTTAATATAAAATGCATAAACATTTGTACACTTATTTTTTTTGTTTGCAGTTCCTGGGCAAGAACAGGCAGAGGTGTCTCGTGATGTCACAACAACAACAACAACAACATAGCCTTTTGTCCCAAGCAAGTTGGGGTAGGCTAGAGATAAAACCCAAAAGAGACGAGAAACAGGAAGACACAAAAAAGGACATAAAGGGAGACAAAAAGAGGTCACGGTTCCGGCAAGTTGATTGCCAATCTCCAAGCGCTTCTATCCATAGCTAAATCCTTGGAGATATTCCACTCCTTAAGATCTCTCTTAACGGACTCGTCCCAAGTTAGTTTAGGTCGACCTCTACCGCTCTTTACATTATCGGCCCGCTTTAGAACTCCACTACGCACCGGCGCCTCAGGAGGCCTTCGTTGGACATGTCCAAACCATCTCAACCGATGTTGAATCAACTTCTCCTCAATTGGTGCCACCCCAACCCTATCCCGAATATCGTCGTTCCGGACTCTATCCCTCCTTGTGTGCCCACAACACCAACGCAACATACGCATCTCTGCTACACTTAATTGCTGGACATGTCGCCTTTTTGTAGGCCAACACTCAGCACCGTATAACATCGCCGGGCGAATCGCCGTCCTATAGAACTTACCTTTCAGCTTCTGAGGCACCCTTTTGTCACAGAGGACGCCAGAAGCTTGACGCCATTTCAACCAGCCGGCTGAAATTCTATGCCTAACATCTTCATCAATGTCTCCGTCCTTTTGTAGCATCGACCCTAAATACCGAAAAGTATCCTTCTTGGCCACCACTTGCCCATCGAGGCTAACGTCTCCCTCCTCATGCCTAGTCGCGCTAAAATCGCACCTCATGTACTCGGTCTTAGTCCTACTAAGTCTGAACCCTTTCGACTCTAACGTGTGCCTCCATAGTTCTAACTTCCTATTAACCCCTGCCCTACTGTCGTCAACTAGCACCACATCATCAGCAAAGAGCATACACCAAGGGATACCACCTTGTATGTCCCTTGTGACCTCATCCATCACCAAAGCAAATAAATAAGGGCTCAAAGCTGACCCCTGATGCAGTCCTATTTTAATTGGAAAGTCACTGGTGTCGCCATCACAAGTTCGGACAAACGTCACCACATCCCTGTACATATCCTTGATGAGGGTAACGTACTTAGTTGGGACTTTGTGCTTTTCCAAGGCCCACCACATGACATTTCTCGGTACTTTGTCATATGCCTTCTCGAGGTCAATAAAGACCATGTGCAAGTCCTTCTTCTGCTCCCTATATCTCTCCATCAATTGCCGTAATAAGAAAATCGCCTCCATGGTCGACCTACCAGGCATGAACCCAAACTGATTTTGGGTCACATGTGTCACTCTCCTTAGGCGATGCTCGATAACCCTCTCCTAGAGCTTCATCGTATGGCTCATCAACTTAATCCCACGGTAGTTAGTACAACTTTGAACATCTCCCTTGTTTTTGAAGATAGGTACTAATATACTTCTCCTCCATTCTTCAGGCATCTTGTTAGATCGAAAAATAAGGTTAAAAAGCTTAGTCAACCATACTATCGCTCTGGCGCCTAGGTATCTCCACACCTCAATGGGATACCATCAGGGCCCATCGCTTTACCTCCCTTCATCCTCTTCAAAGCCTCTCCGGTCTCTGCCTCCTGAATTCTCCTCACAAAGCGTCTGTTGGTATCGTCAAATGTCTCGTGATGTCACTATGGATATTTAAATATACTGTAGATCTGGTTGTCACTATAATATCATTTAACTTTTGGCCACCAATTCAGGTATGCCCTATGGATATTTTAAACATGGTGGTAGTTCTGGAGCTAAATCAGTGGCACTTTTAGCTATTTTCACCCTTTATCTCTGCTTAGAATGAGATGACTAGTAGTTCAGTGCCTAAATCCTTTTTTTTTATTTTTTTTTGTGGGAAAACAATAGCGGGAACCACTATGCTGGTATATAGAAAGGCTGTACACACAAGAAGAATAATCTCAAAATCTTCAAGCTATACTAATTATGATATGGATTCCACCCTCTCACAACCCCCCCCTCTACCCTGGATCCAAAGTTTAAGGGAACACAGTTAACCAAAGTGCCAAATAGGCATACTAAAATTCAAGTGAGCCAATCCTAATCTTTCTCAATGCTAACAGACTCCTAAGCCTGATTCTAAAGACATGTTTGCGAGATGGATTGTTTAATAAAGTTTGCAACTGAGTATTTTTGTTTCTTGTCAGTCACTATTCCACTGTGGTTTCTTATCAGTCACTGTGTTCTACTTCAGTTTCAACATTGGTCTGGGTCTAGTGATCTCTGCTAATCGTGCCACAGAGCTTTTCAGTCCAAATGGTGCTTTGAGCTCATATCAAAGCAATGGAGTGCATGCTGGCATGCCTAATCAAGTTTCTGTTTGTACAGTTCAATCTAAAGAGCGTTTTGATGGTATTGCTCCACGAGATGTGTCATCTATTGATACAGAAGCAAGAGTATCGTCTCGTTCAGTTATGGAAACCGAAACAAATTATTTGCTTATCAGTAACATAAATTCACTAATTTTCCTGACTGTTCCTTGACAGGTTGATTTTATACTGAACAAAATACCTTGCTTCGTCCCTTCCTAACAAAACAGAGTGAACATTTACTGCTACCAGGTGTAGAATGCTGTAAACATTTCTATCAACGAACTCCTTTTTGGCATGTCCACACATCTCTGTATTTTCTATATTAGCCTTGTAGTTCTTGGGTTGTGATTAGGTTAATTCCTGATTTCCAGTACAGTTTTGATGGTACCACGGATCCTATTTAGAATTTTTTGTTCCTTGAAAATTTTGATGAGAGAGCGCTCTGAAAATGGGTGAAGATATAGCTTGAAGTGCACCCAAGAAGAATAATCTCAATATCTTCAAGCCATACTAATTATGATATGGAGATACTGACTGACTAATGTGTCAGAACCTAATGAAAGTTGTAAAATTGATATGTTCTGACTAATGAGTCAATCAAGTACTAAACTCTGAATTGGCAACATCAGTTATGCATCAATTGACCTTTTTGCTATCCTGTTGAAATCAAGAGACATGCTTCCTTAATTACTGAATATGTCATCGTAACATGCATCAATTGACCTTTCATCGTTTTGCGTAGTCTTCGCCGCCGCTGCCGCCGCCATCTTAGTTGCCACGAGATTTGTTCTGTGTTGCGCCGTTTTCCGTTCTTTCTTGGTTCTAAAGTATCGTATATGTGCTATACTTTCTCAGGTGTTCCTATTGGTTGGATATGTGTTGTATCTGTGCTGTAAATGCTGTAAATGCTTTTTTTCTGACGTGGCAAATTTTTTGAAAGTGGAAGATAAGAAATATCACAATCTTCCAGAAGTTGTTATTTGTCGTATATGTTCTGTATTTTTGTTTTTTCTCTTTCTTTTGTTACATCTTACGTGGCAAGTTTTGATTTGCTGAAAAAGTGGAAGACAACAAATACATAAATCTTCACTAGATTGAAACACGCTGAGGTGCCAACGTGCGATCCACTAACGTCCGCAGGCCGCCTGTTTGTTAGTATGGCTGTGTTTAGTTCCTTATGAAATACAAAATGCAAAATACCAACTACTTTGGAATGAAAATTTTTATGGGTGTGTTTAGTTCCATCCAAAATGCTAAATTTTTCATGGGTGGGTGAGAGCTTTTTGGCTTTTTTTTTTGTCTATTGAGGCCAAAATCTAAAATGGAGAATGAATACCTTTTTGTCAAAAATTTTGCATGGTGTTTAGTTCTATTTTGCAAAATGGTGAGCCAAAACCTAAAATTTTTTAGGAGAAATGGGAAACTAAACACACAGGAGATGATGCAGGTCGTATACGTATGGGCCTTGGCCCAAAATGGCGTCTCCCTTAATTTTTTTTTCTTAAAAATATATTTAATTTGTTTAACTTAATTATAACCAATATCATGTCTACTTTTGTAAACGTTACTGTACTCTAAAAAACACTTTTATTAGTAAATCTTATTTTTTTCATATTTAATCTTGTTAATTTTGGACAATTGTATGACAAAGTGACATAAAGCATAAATCATATGTACAACCAAGTTAAATAAACCAGGGGCACTTTGGACATTTAATATCTTTCATCGATTCCAGAAAAATAGGATGAGTCATTTTGCCAAACGTTCTTGAGAACGGCTCCTGCTCCTCCAGAGCAACTGCTCCTTCAGAGAAGCCAGAGCCGGAGCTGTTTTCGGAGGAGACAGAGCCTTGCCAAACAGACCCTTAGTTAAATACAGAATAGTTTTTTTTTAAAAAAAATAAATGTAGGATATTTTGAATTTTGATAAAACTAAAAAGATATTCTTTTGGAGACCGAGCAGGGATGTAAGAGCATCTCCAACAGTTTTGCATTTTTGGTTTGGCAATTCTCGTTGTTTGCCAAGTTCCAAAACAATATGGCAAGTTGAAAAATAGTCCATCTCCAAGTGTTTGGCAAATTGGACTTGGCAAATCCAAAAAAGGAGGCCCACAAACTAATTTTTTCACGGGCCATGTACGTTTTCTGCGCGAATTCCATCTCCTTCGCGTGAAGGAGGCCGCCGCCGCGCGAATTTGCATCTGGCGACGCGTTCTTTTATTTGTGTAACGAATGATTTATTTTATTTAAGTGTTTACTGAACCAGCTTGCTTTATTCCGTTATTTATTTGTGTACGTTTATTTCGCGCGAAGGAGGCCGCCACTGCACGAGTTTGCATCGGGCGATGCGTTCTTTTATTTGTGTAACAAACAATTTATTTTATTTATTTAAGTGTTTACTGAACCAGCTTGCTTGTCGTCTCCGATACATGGACTAAACAGGATGCCATCATTGATCAGTACAGGATGCAGCAATCAATGATCAGCTTTACCAGAACGCAGGATCAGCTGGTTGTCCACTCGCGGAAAAACGGCGGATGCCAAGCGCGACCACGCGCGCATATATGCGCGTCTACAGCCTGAAATTGCCAACTCCCAAAAATGCCAAGCCTATATGGCAAACTGTTGGAACCTCTATTTTAAGTTTTTTGCCAAAAAATAAGAATGCCAAACAAGAATGCAAAACTGTTGGAGTTGCTCTAACCCTTTTTTTAGCAACAGCAGGGATGAAATCTGCACCAACGAATCTAACGCCTTATTTTGCCATGTGCCCTTCATCCGAACGTGAGCGTCAGTTTGGCGTCTCGTTTCTAGAGCCTTCCTGTTTACCCGGTCGCCTACCTCGGCGCTCGCCTATTCCTCCGACTGCTTCCGCCCTCAGCCTACAACGCCGCCCTCCACTCCACAGCTCCAGTGTCCTCCTGATTCTTCATCCGCAGCAGGCGTCGGCTACGTTTCATGGAGGCTCGATCTCTGTGGTGTGGCCGTATCTATCTTTCCGGCTCGTGCTCCATCGCCTCCCTCCTCTTGCGCTACACATGGCTGCACACTACAACAACGTTGGTGGCACACGGCAAGCTCGACTCCGTGACCAGGTGCCCAAGGCCGCGGTGACAGAAGCCCACCGCGCGGCTTGGGGCAACGATGACAGCTGGTCTCTTAGCTCGTCCTGGCGTTGTACGCCTCTGCCTGATCTGGCCACCGGGTCTCGACTCTCGAGGAGAGGCAACACCGCCAGCGGTTGCCCTCGTGTCAGCAGCCCTCACCCTGGTGATCCAGATGCAGAGCCCAAGCCCAAGAGGAGCAAGCGTACCAAGAAGCTCAGTGTGCTGCTGGCTGGTCCGGAATGGGCCTGCTCGGCCTGTGTAGCCAAGGCGTCTAGCAGTAAGGATAAGTGTGCCCACGTTGCCACTTCTCTCGACCCTTCGTCTCTCTTTCTTCCACAGTAAAAAAGCGCGGCAAAAGGGCGACTCCGGTTCCGGCGTCGATTCCGCCGCCTCCTTTTTGCCTCCGGCGGCCGTTTTGGCGTCGGAGGTGGAGGGGAGACGGGGGATCGATGTCCGGTGTACATACCTTCTCCTATTAGGTATAGGTTAGGGTTAGGGTTTCCGGCGGCGCTTCCCAGATGGCTGCCGGCTCTTTTGCTCCTCTTGGTTGGCGTCGGAAGGGGAGCTTGTGGTGGATCCGGTGGCGGAGTCGGAGAAACTGAAGCTGCTTTCTTCCATGTCGATACATGGAGAATAAAGCGTGCTCTTGTCGGATCTGGAGCCCTGTTTGATGCTCCAGTTCTTGACGAGAGTTCCTATGCTCCCTCCCTCTTTTTCGTCGGCACCAGCACCGCTGCTGATCTCTCTGGCGGAATCCTCGGGAGGTATGTCTTCCAACTTGAGAAATCGGGTTGGTCTTTTACTTCCACTGTTTCTGGTGGTTTGCTTCCCCTCCGGGTGGTCTGTTGGCCGGCGTCTCGGGGCTGTTGATGGTCGTGGCGTCAGGCCCCCAGTTGTCCGGTGATGTGATGGCTTCTGGCCATCTTTTTAGGCCTGTTCGTTCAACGGGTACAAAGTATGTTGGTGCTGCTGATATGCTGCTCTTGATGTCGTTTAAAATCTCTGAAGATCCTTCATTGGGAGAGTGGTCGGCTTCAACGCGACTGTTCTGGCCGCCGGCGACGAGGACGACCGGGAGAAGCTTGCAATGACCTGAATGTAATTTTCCTTTCTTTCGAGGGTGTCATTGTAAGCGTTGGGTTGTAAACTATCAGAATTATCTATGAAATATATGTCCGGTTTTAAAAAAAGCATAAAGAATAAGTAGCCGTGTATTCGATGGAGTCTGTAAGCAAAAAAACTAAACCAAACTCCTATCAACTTCCTTCCCAAGCCGGACTCTCTTCCTCCCTCTCCTAGTGTAGCTGTTCCTCGTCGGATCTTCGCCGTAGCGGGCGGAGGTCTAACACCTCGCCTCCCCGCTGCTTCTGTTGTTCCGTCCCCTCGCCTCCTAGCGCATCATCTGCGCATGTTTCTGGCTACTGCAGCTTTAATTTCTTCTTGCACGCGGGCAGCCGAGCTACAAGGTCTGTCCCTGCTACCCGCTACTGCAGATCGAGCACACATGCACACCAATTGGTCGATGCTTTGCCTCAGCAAGTTGAGCTTATGCACATCCCTTACCTTTTGCGCAAGGCCTCAACGCCAATGCACGCGCCGACGCGTCGTCCTTGCTTACCCGAGGAGTACTGCTGCCCCCTGTCTATGCCTCGGCGCCCTGACAGAGCATGACACCGCCGTGCCGTTCGAAGTTGGGTTCACCTCCGTCGGTACCAAACGGGAGGTCGCATCGCAGCAGTGCGTGCCCGTGATGTGCAGGCAGGGTGCGTGCCCATGAATTCCAATTGAGCTTTCGCCTTTTTCTTCTCTGTGCTTTTGTAAAAATGCAAGTGAACAATAAGTGTTAATTGGTACTAAGCTCTGAATATTGTGATGATAGATTGATTCAATCAGACAACCATTGCTTGCATGTCTTCTTACCATCCTTTGTTTTTTCTATCGTACTGCAAGTGGAAGAACAACTCGACAAGTTAGACTAGACACTGTGTCTCAATGAGTGCTGCAATATCAACAGCAGTGCTAATTAAATTTAGGTGTCCACACCATCTACACCAGGACAATAAGGATGCGAATACTTTCCGAATAGTAGGTACATAAATTGAAGTTTAACATGCAACAATTGTCTCTAATGAGCAAATTACCTTTTTATTATTACTAGCAAACATGCTCGTGCGTTACAACGGGATATACAATTTGTATCCTTAGCTACTTGCAATAATTTTAAAAATAAAAAATGTCAATTTTTTTTTTTAAAAAACTATATCAATTTTTTTTTAAAAAAATGTAGCAACGCACGAGCATAATATCACCTGCACGCAATGCTGGAGGCGGTCTTCTACTCTTCTTCCTTGCCCCCTCCGCTCCCCCCTTCTATAGTCCAGCTGCTTGGCCGAAGGTGTTGCCATGACCGCAACCTCGCTGCTCTGCCACCGCGGTTGGCCGTGTCATGGCGGAGCCCGGAGTTCAAGGTGTCCGAGGGTGGTGGCACGGGCATGGGCGCCTTGTTGCTCTGCTCAGCGGACTTTCCATCGATTTCCTCCTCCATGTCATCATGGAACTGCAGTCGTATTGTGGCGGGGTCAATAGCGTCTGTCGGGTACTAGAATTAGGGATACCCAAATCCTACAGAGAAAAAGAACCAACCCTCGAGAAATCCGCGCCCTGAAACCCCCTAAAAAATCAAATCAAGGCTCCACCTACACCGACACAACGAGCCAAACCCACATACGTAAGGAGACAGGGCGCCCTCGACTGCGTTCCGACTCGCACGAGGCTCGCTCGATGGGAAGCCTCGACCTCGGAGAATCTCCGACTCGCATGACCCAGGGTCGAGCCGGTCGGACCCTCCTCTCTCAGTCACCTATTCACTAACAAAAGCATTTAATGCAACCACTTTCACCTACGTGGCTACAGCGCCACAGGCGTGGGGGTAGTACCCGCGTCAGATTCTACTTTTTACTGTCTGTCCTGGGATGGGCAATAAAAATTAGCCACTATTCACACCATGACTAGCACTGTCTGACCATCATGCCCCGGGTTTTCTGGGGCTCGGCCTTATCCGTTTCTCGTCGACCCCCTCAGCTACGTCCCGACCCGGCCTCGACCGCCGTCGGTCAACAAAGGAACCACACCTGTACGTCGACCACAGGGGATCACACTGCTACAACACCCAGGATGTTTCACCGTCCCATCATCAACATCACCACGACGCCCCAGGGATAGCCTGCATGTACCAGGACACGTCGCTATAGCTATATCTACAACGCTCGTCCTGCCTTCTCCTCCAAGGCACCCCTAGAGGGTTTTGTAGACCTAGACCCTCCTCTTGAGACTATAAAAGGGGAGGGCAAAGAACTCTCCGAGAGGACAGACGAACGACTTCAAGATCAACATCTCAAGCAATTCTTTATTTTTCCCTTCTGAAACTTGGGACTAGCTCCCTCTCTCGCAGCCTGTAACCCCTACGTAGGCACTTCGGTGTAAGGAAATACAATACTCTCCCTCCCCGCTGGACGTAGGGCCTTATTTGCCCGAACTAAGATAAACCCTCGTATATTCTCTTTGCATCACCATCTGGATTAGGGAGCACGCAGCACATATTCACTCGTCGGCTTAGGGCCCTCTCGGGTCCAAACACCGACAGTTGGCGCGCCAGGTAGGGGGACGCTGCGTGCCAGCATCGCTTTCCCGCCATTCTTCCGGATGGCTAACCCCAAACGTCGACTTCTGTTGGCCACGGTGATCTGGTTCGGGAGTTTGGAGTTCATGTCCCTTGGTTATGGCTATGACATGGTCCTCCTCCCACCCAGACACCCAACCGACCACGACTACGAGCTCTCCCAGCGTGGGGGAGCGTTGCGCTAGTATCACCGTTCCCGCTGAGCTCGTACAGCCAGGCGACAACATGCCCAACATAGCCATCATCTCTATCCTGCGGAGGATGATACGATGCTCCATTCCGGCGCCCCTCAGCCAAACGCCCACGCAGCATCTCTCGTTGAGGACCTGCGTAGGATGAGCTTGGCTACAGGTGGGGCACCGGCGGGGCATCCCGTCATTCCACCATCCGGCACGGCGCCTCTGGCCGGGTCAAGATAAGTTTCCCGAATGGCAGGGTCAATCCCACCACGGACATTCCCCTATGGGCTGAACACGGTTGCCCAGCAGTACGTTTCCTCCGTAAGCACCAACATGGGCACTTACGAGGAACTCCCTGGGCACCATCTACGTTCTGCCCTCGACCTCGTAGCATCCACACCAGTTTTCGAGTACCAGGACTCTATGGAGCCCCCTGGTCCGGAGTTTCATACGATTGCTTCCCGCCGCTATAACCCCAGAGATCAACGACCTCACATGCATCCGTCATATTACTATTTTGGCACCCCGGACTCCGACTCTGCTGATGACAGCTACGATCCGACTCGTGAATGCTTCCATATCGATGTGGCTATCGCGTCAGATTCGGAAGCCGAGGCGGTTGTTGGAGGAAGGAACGTAACGCCGCCTCACGTTGAGCTCCCTGGCGCACGGGACGAAGCCCAATTCCTTGGTGCAGCCCAAGGAGCACAACTTAAGCAGATTCAAGAATTGCAAGCCAAGCTCGATGAGGAACGAGAGAACTTGCGCCTACTTCAGCAGACCCTCGAGCGGGAGCACGCGGCGCGCGCATGTAGCAGAGGAGCTCGTGAGAGAGCTCGCGACGTTAATCATCGCATCGTTGAGGACAGGGTGGGCGAACCCCCAGTCTTCAACCGAGCCAACCAGAACGTCATCGTCGCTGCAATGCTTCTTCGCAACATGCCCGAGCCATCTACACCCGAGGTCCGGCGGGCCCGCGATGAAATTCGAGGTCTCTTCGAGACCGTGGCCATGCAGCAGGCCGAGAGTTCCGCCTCAAGATGCCACGGGCTTGCCTCGGAGCGGCCTGTGGAGCCCTCTCGACATGAAAAAGAGGCCTCGGTTCATCTTGAGCCCGCACCACATGGGAACAAAGCACCCCCTGACTGTGAGCGTATCGTCGACAACCGCGGGCCCCGGGATGCCCGCGACGACCTCAACGAACGCCGTAGGCGCAGAAGCGATGACAGTGCATCTCGGGGCTACCATGAACACAGGGGCGGGCGTTGCGACAACATGGAGGATCGCAGTCCATCACCTGAGCCGCTGGGTCCTTGAGTCTTCAGCAAGACCATTCGTAGGACCCAGCTACCAGTCCAGTTTCGCCCCCCATGACTCTCACCAAAGTATAATGACGAGACCAAACCCGAACTTTGGCTCACTGATTTTCGCTTGGCTTATCAGTTGGGCGGGGCCACCGACGATCGAGTCATCATTCGACAGCTACCCCTGTTCCTATCAGACACTGCTCGAGCTTGGCTCGAGGACCTCCCACCTCGACAGATCCACAACTGGAACGACTTGGTGAAGGTGTTCGAGGGGAACTTCAAGGGGACCTACGTACGCCCCGGCAACTCTTGGGACCTCAAGAGTTGCAAACAGAAGCCGGGCGAGTCCCTCTGTGACTACATCTGGCGTTTCTCCAAACAGTGCACTGAGCTACCCAACATCACCGACTCCGACATCATTATGGCTTTCCTATCTAGAACTACCTGCAATGAGCTGGTCCGAGAATTGGGCCGCAACACCCCTACCACAGCCAATGAGCTAATGGACATCGTCACCAACTATGCCGTCGGTGACGAAGCGGTTGGTGCCATCTTCGGTGGCAATCAAGACAAGGGGAAGCACAAGGACGAGGACCCGAGAGCTCCAACCGAGGTGCCAAAAGAAACAATAGGAAGAAGAAGAAGAACCAGCAGGGCAAGCGTGAAGTCGCGTCAGACGATCTTGTCGCCGCTGCCGATCGCAAGAAGCCTCGAGGTCCCCCTGGCGGGGGCATCTTCGACAAGATGCTCATGGAACTGTGTCCCTACCACAAGGGACTCACGAATCATAACCTCGAGGATTGCCACATGCTTCGGAGATACTTCAAAAGCTTGGGCATCAAGAAGAACGATAAGAAGGAGGACCCCAAGGTGAAGGACGACGACGGGGATGAGGGGTTTCCCGAGGTTCACAACTGCTTTATGATCTACGGGGGATCCTCAACGTGCCTCTCTACGCGCCAGCGTAAGCATGAGCGTCGAGAGATCTTCTTCGTATGACTCACGACCTCCCTCTTCCTCGACTAGTCCGAGATGGCCATCACTTTTGACTGTGGTGACCATCCGGACTACGTCCCCAATCCTAGGGTATAACCGCTCATTGTCGATCCCGTCGTCGCCAACACGTGCCTCACCAAGGTGCTCATGGATGGAGGCAGCAACCTCAACATTATCTACACTAAGACCCTCGACCTCCTAGGGATCAAAAGGACGTAGCTCCGACCCAGCTTCGAAGGCTTCCACGGGGTCGTGCTAGGAAGGCGAGCAGAGCCCATCGGGCAAATCAATCTGCCTGTTTACTTCGGCACCCCCTCGAACTTCAGGAAGGAGACCCTCACTTTCAAAGTGGTCGGGTTCCATGGGACCTACCACACCATCCTTGGGCGTCCCTGCTACGCCAAGTTTATGGCAGTCCCCAACTACACCTACCTCAAGCTCAAGATGTCGGGCCCTAAGGGTGTCATCACTGTCGGACCCTCCTACGAGTGTGATGTGGAGTGCGTCGAGCACGGAGAGGCCATCACGGAGACGGCAACCTTGGCTGTGGACCTCGACGGTTTCGCCCAGGAGATCTCCGACCCTAAGCACCACACCGGCAACTTCGAGCCCGCAGAGGACGTCAAGCTTGTGCCCCTCAACCCTACCAGCTTGGACGGGAGGGCATTGAAAGTCAGCGCCACCCTCGATCCCAAATAGAAAGCAGTGCTCGTCGACTTTCTCTGTGCCAACATCGACATATTCGCGTGGAGTCCCTCGGATATGCCGGGCATACCCAGGGAAGTCACCGAGCACGCCTTGGAGATCCGAGCTCGCTCTAAGCCGGTGAAACAACACTTGCGCTGCTTCAACAAGGAGAAGCGCAAGGTCATTGGCCAGGAGATCCACAAGCTTTTGGAGGCCGGATTCATCAAAGAGGTTCATCATCCCGAGTGGTTAGCTAATCCTATGTTAGTTAAAAAAAAGAGTGGGAAATAGAGGATGTGTGTAGACTATACTAGTTTAAATGAAGCATGTCCGAAAGTTCCTTTTCCTTTACCACGCATTGATCAAATCATCGATTCTACTGTAGGATCTGAAACTCTATCATTCCTAGATGCGTATTCCGGCTACCACCAGATTAAAATGAAGGAGTCCGACCAGCTCACGACTTCATTCATCACCCCGTTCGGCATGTATTGCTATGTTATTATGCCCTTCGGACTACAAAACGTAGGAGCTACATACCAACGATGCATGCAACATGTTTTCGGGGAACACATCGGGCCAACAGTCGAGGCTTACGTTGACGACATTGTGGTCAAATCCAAGAAGGTCAGCAACTTGGTTGATGACCTCGATGTCGCGTTCAAGTGCCTTAAGGCAAAGAACATTAGGCTCAACCCCGAGAAATGTGTCTTCGGCGTTACTCGAGGCATGCTCTTAGGGTTCATTGTTTTCGAGTGTGGCATCAAGGTCAACCCAGAAAAAAACACTACAATCACCCAAATGGGCCCTATCCGAGATCTGAAGAGCGTGTAGAGGGTCACGGGCTGCCTTGCGGCCCTCAGCCGCTTTATCTCGTGCCTCGATGAGAAGGCGCTCCCTCTATATCATCTTCTAAAGAAATCGAAACACTTCTCACAGAACCTCGAGGCTAAAGAGGCTCTTACCCAGCTCAAGGCGACATTGTCCAAACGGTCGATCCTTGTCCCTCTGGCCATGGGGGAACCTCTCTTACTCTACGTCGCCGTAACGACACAAGTGGTCAGCGTGGCCGTTGTCACCGAGAGGGCAGAGGAAGGACACACTTTACTCGTCTAGAGGCCAGTCTACTTCATTAGCGAGGTACTCTCGAAAACCAAGGTTCGCTACCCGCAAATCCAGAAGCTGTTGTACGCCATCGTGTTGACACGACATAAACTCAGGCACTACTTCGAGGGCCACCCGGTGACCGTGGTATCTTCTTTCCCTCTGGGGAGATAGTCCAGAACTGGGAGGCCTTGGGGAGGATAGCTAAGTGGGCGGTCGAGCTCATGGGCGAGACCCTCTCTTACACGCCGCGCAAGGCAATCAAATCCCAAGTGCTGGCAGATTTTTTGGCGGAATGGACCGACACCCAACTGCCTCCTGCTCAGATTCAGGCCGAGCTATGGACCATGTACTTCGATGGGTCGTTAATGAAAACAGGAGCGGGAGCAGGCTTGCTCTTCATCTCGCCCCTTGGAGTTCACATGCGCTACGTGATCTGACTCCACTTCGCACTCCAACAATGTAGCTGAGTACGAGGCCCTTGGTAACGGCTTGCGGATCGCCATCGAGCTAAGGGTTCGACACCTCGATGTTCATGGTGATTCCCAACTCATGATCGACCAGGTCATGAAGGACTCAAGTTGCCACAATCCTAAGTGGAAGCCTACTGGAAGGAGGTACGATGCCTTGAGGATAAATTCCACGGCCTTGAGCTCAACCACGTCGCGCGCAGATATAATGAAGCTGCCAAAAAACTCACGAAAATCACGTCTAATTGAACCATGGTTCCACCTGACGCCTTCTCGAGGGACCTTCATGAACCTTCCGTCGACATCAGGGCGACAGAGGAGGTCGATAGTCCGTCGCCCGACCCCCCACTGGAGGCAGAAGCCCCCTCGACTGGGGCTGACATCATGCAAACGGAAGGCTTGACCATACTAGCCGACCTCGAGCCCCACTGGCATATCCCGTACCTCGACTGTCTCATTCAAGGGGAGCTCCCACCGGATAAGACTGAGGCTCGACGGATCACTTATCGGGTAAAAACCTTTGTGATATGCGGCAATGACGAGGAGCTTTATCGTCGTAGCCCCACGGGCATCCTACAGCGCTGCATCACAAAAGAGGAAGGCAGGAATCTAGTCAGAGATCTACACTCGGGGGCTTGCGGTCATCACGTGGCGCCTTGGACCCTCATCGAAAACGTGTTCCAGCAGGGTTTCTATTGGCCAACCACGGTCTCCGATGCCATTAAGCTGGTACACTCCTGCAAAGGATGCCAGTACTACACAAGGCAAACCCATCTCCTGGCTCATGCCCTGCAAACCATCCCCATCACGTGGCCGTTCACCGTTTGGGGGCTCGACTTGGTCGGACCTCTAAAGAGAACAACCGAGGCTTCACCCACTTGCTCGTCGCTGTCGACAAGTTTTCCAAGTGGATCGAGGCCCGTCCCATCACCAACATCTGGTCAGAGCAAGACGCGTTGTTCTTCACTGACATCATTCATCGCTATGGGGTTCCCAATTGCATCATCATGAACAACGACACCCAGTTCACCGGCAAAAGGTTCTTGGAATTCTACGATGACCATCACATCCGTGTGCTATGGTCGGCCATGGCTCACCCAAAAACAAATGGCCAAGTGGAACGTGGCAATGGCGTGGTCTTACAAGGCCTAAAGCCGACAATCTTCAATAGATTGAACAAACATGGTAAGAAATGGGCCGTCGAGCTCCCCTCGGTCCTATGGAGCCTAAGAACAATGCCGAGTCGAGCCACGGGGTTCACTCTATTTTTCTTGGTCTAGGGGTCCGAGGCTGTACTTTTGACTGATTTAGAGTATGGATCCCCAAGGCTGAAAGCCTACAACAAGCAAAACAATGATACCGCAAGAGAGAACGCTTTCGACCAGCTCGAGGAGGCTTGGGATATAGCTCTACTACACTCTGCAAGGTATCAGCATAATCTCCGATGCTACCATGACAAGCACGTGCGCAGACGAGACCTCCACGTTGGTGACCTAGTGCTTCGGCGAAGCTAGAGCAACAAAGGACGACACAAGCTCACCCCACCATGGGAAGGCCCATATATCATTGCAGAAGTGTTAAAGCCCGGGACTTACAAGCTATCAAACAAAAAGGGCGAGATCTTCACCAACGCCTGGAACATTGAACAACTACGTCGCTTCTACCTTTAGAGCCTCGAGGCTGTGTACCTTTTTTCTTAGTTACATGAATGAATAAAGAGTACATCCGTGTTCAAAAGCATTCTTTCATGAAAAACATGCAGGCTCGACCCTGCTTATTGCAGGATCAAACCTCCCTCGGGGGCTGGAAAGGGGGGAACCCCCTGTGTCCCTAAAAACTCATATGTTTTCAAAAACTTTTACATAGTCAATGAGGCCGCGTAAGTGCCCTAAGGATCAAGGGCTGCTGAGCCGTGAGATCACCTACGCGTCCATGCTAACGGTACCTCCACTCACTCCCCCGTGCTAAGGGGAGCAACCACGCGCTAAGAGGACTTAGTGGAAGCTTACTATTTCAAAAAAGCTCGATGTCTCATGCTCCTACACGCTTCGATGCGAGTTCTTACATAGTCGACGAGGCTACAAGGCCATCCTAAGGACGAGGGGCTGTCGAGCCGCGAGACCGCCTACATCCCCGGGCCATGGTATCTCCACTCACCCCACGTCAAGGGGTGCAACCACGCGCCAAGAAGACCGCGTAAGAACACAGTTCGAATGAGAAGGAATGAAAGACTCGGACGAAAAAAGACATTTAGTACATATTTACATCTAAATGTTTTAAAGGCCCCTAGGACCACGATGGCACGAGTTTCAAATGATAACTAACTCGTTACATGGGCCTTCATGCCTAGGTTTGGCTCACAGGCCCTCATCAGCAGCAGGAGGGAGCACCTCGTCCTCGAACAGCCTAGCAAGTCGACCCCCTGGTTCTTCCGCAGCCTCGATCAGCCCCAGGCAGGCTACCTCATTCTCCTCCTTAGTCTTGCTCAGGTCAGAGGTGAAGCCGTCAAGAACGGAGCCCATGTCATACTCGAAGCCGGAGTGGACGACCACCATGGCCCTCTTCACGCCATGGTGCAGCGCGCTCCGTACCTTCTCGCATACGAGGCCGCCCAACGTCGTCACCCGGTGCATGAATGAGTTCCCTGGCGTGTCCTCCTTGGTGTCAGTGTCAGGCTCAACCCCTAGGCTATCGCACACCATGGTGATTGCGCCCTGGAGCAGCTGGTTCCGTCTGACCTCGGCCTCGAGGAGGGCTTGAAATGAGGTGGCCATCGCCTAGGCCTCGTGCTGGTGCTTCTCCAGCTCTGAATCACGAGATCAAGTTAGCAAAAATACAAAAACTCTGAGTTAAGATCAGAATGGGACGAAAACTTACCCTTTGCATGGGTCTACCAGCCCACGATCTCATCGCGCAGCTCGTCGCGTGCCTTCTCGGTCGCTTGAAGAGCCTCATCGTTATCATGGACGGTCGCCCTTAGCGTCTTGATCTCTCAACCAGTGCCCGAGAGAGCCTCGTCCCTCTCTCGGATGGTCCCCTTCAACGTCGCGACCTCGTTCTTCAGGGTCCCTACGTGAGCGGACACCAGCCCGATCTAGACGTTGAGGGCATCGCGCTGGCCGCTGATGAGAGAGACGTCCTCCTCGAGGTCTTTCACACGTGCCAATAGCGGTGCAAGGTCCTCGCGGGCTTTGGCCACCTCATCTTGATCTTTGGCTGTGTCTTCACGCGCCTTGGCCGCAACATCCCGAGCCTGCGCCGCCTCCTCCTTAAACGCCACGTGGACGACGCGTAGCTCATCTGCTTTAGCGCTCTTTTGGGATAGCCGCTTATTGGCCTCCTTGACCAGAGCCCGTTGACGAGGAAGCACCACCCACACACTGCTTTTGTGGCGAAAAAAGTGATTTGCGGCACGATCGCTCCTTGAGCTCCTGACCACGGTCAAACGTAAAGTTAGAACCAAGGGGAAAAGGGGGGTACGAGCCAAAAGAAGTATCGAAACAAAAACGACTCACCTCGAGACCCCTGACATATGTCGTACTAGGGTATCTGTGACCATCCGCAAAGACTGCACGGAGTGCTTGCGGAGCCCCTCGACGTACTCCCAATGCTGCACCTCGTCTTTATCATCGAGGGCGCAGAAGGGCTCAACGTCGGGATCAGCCACATCCCTGAACTCGAGGGTCGACCGACCCTAGCACGGGAGCCCTCCTCCACTCGCACGAGCACCAGCTCCGCGAAGTCAGGCCACCCAGCAGATGCCTCTACCATGTCACCATCTGGCGCCGCAGAGGTTCTAGGCCGATCCGAGGCGTCGACCATCTTGACGTCCGCCTTCTGCTTCCCCTTGTCAGATGGGGGATCGTCGGACATGAGGTCGATCACGGCCGACGTCGGCCCTTGGGGAGGGAGTGGCTCCCCGCTGGCCGGCACCTCCTCTTGAGCATCGAGCTATGGCACGACTGCCACCTGCTCCACCTCGCCCATCGACCCCTCCGACTGGCCTAGCTCACGCTGCTTCGCTTCCGGTTGCGGCTGCGGCGGCCGCTCTTCCTACCATTGTTGCTGCGGCTGCTGTTGCGGCTCCTCCCGCTCTGTCCCTAGTTTTGGCAGCTCCTCCTCCTGTTTCCCCGCATCTCGTGGGGTCTCCCCCACGTTCCTTGTCTCTTCCACATCCGCCTGCCCTACGTCGCGGGCGGATGTTGCGGCCTCCCCAGCCTCGACGATCTCCAGGTCCTCGTGGTCGACCCCAGCTCTTGACCGTCACCCCCAGACCAGCCAAGCCCAGTAGTGCCCGGAGCTGCCTCGACCGACTCAGATTGCTGAGCGGCGTCCCCGGCTCCGACTTCCTCCTCGGTGCTCACGCCGGCCTTGACGGTGGACTCCTTCGCCTTGAGTCACTCCGTTGCTGCCTGATACCTTGCAACCCAGGTGGTGTCGTCAGTCGGCATCCGCATCATCAAAGCGGTGCCGGCCTTAAGCGCCTTGGCAAGCGTCATGGCCGTCGGCTCTGCCTTGCGCTTACGGCTGCACAACGAACAAGAATGTGAGAGCGAGAAGCGAGATAATTTTTTGTCAAAAAGATAACGTGAGACACTTACCCAGACATGGGGATCAAGGGCTTTGCCCTTGACTTCCCTGAACTACCTAAGGACTTCTACAATGGCCCCTTCGCCGAGGCTCCGGTTGGCCTAGAACTCCTTGGAGCCTGGGCTGACATCGCCTCCGGGGTCCTCTTCGCCGTCGAGGATGTCTGGCCACGGGTCCTCACACCTGACGACGGCGTCTTGGTCTCAAGCGTCGATGTCGCCACTCCTCCCGCCGACAAGGTGCGCGGCGACTGAGTGTGTTGATGGTAGATAAGTGTCAATTTTAACCGTCAATGAAACATTAAAAAAGACTAAACAATAATTACCAATTAGATATAGGGGGTTTATTGATAGAATTCCACAAGTTTTGGTGAATGTCTGTTTCTGCAGGGTGTCAGCGGAAAACTGTCACACCCGGTTTTCCAAAGAATACCAAGCGCTAACTATATGTGTGCCCAGGATGTCCACACGACACATATAGCGACAAATATGGAGAATATCAAGAACAATGCTTTATTATATATCGAACATAGTTACATCAAAACTTACAACTGTTATAAGGCGTAGCGGAAACTATTCTATATCTTCTCTTCGGGACTCCATACTCCACAGGGACGGTTGACTGGGGGAGCACTCGCCTAGTACTCATGGACTCCGCAAGAAACTCTTCACTTGATTCACCATCTGGTACCCATCCGGGATTTTTATTGGTGACAACGACAAGCGTCAGCTCACCATGCTCAGCAAGTATACCATGAGGTTATGCAAGGCTCAAGAAGGCTTGACTCGGTTGTACTGCGGTAAGCATTTTTAGTTGGTCATATTTTATTTATTATGCCTATGTTTCTAAGTTATGCTTATGGCTCCCATGTGAATATAATTAGTTATCAC
Source organism: Saccharum spontaneum (assembly GCA_022457205.1). Taxonomy (NCBI): domain Eukaryota; kingdom Viridiplantae; phylum Streptophyta; class Magnoliopsida; order Poales; family Poaceae; genus Saccharum; species Saccharum spontaneum. Next base: position 42,495,000 of record CM039601.1, on the reverse strand, counting down.
CATCAAGATTAATCATATCCCAAACCATCCATAGAACCATCTATCTCGAAAAGGATCCAGGCCGCTCGTGACCGTGAGCACGGCTGATATATCAGTTTGATCAAACTCTGCAGAGTGTGTACACTTTCACCTTGAGTCGTGAATACCCCTGTGCCCGAGGTGGCCAACCTCTTGACTCACTTCCAAGGTAAGTCGGCAGGGTTCACTACGAAGCCTTTCACTAATTACCCTAACAAGTTAGTAGCCGCGAGGTTTCAGCCTAGGCGAATGGAGCCCCCCTTCAAGAGTGGCACACCATGACCGCAGCCCAGTACTCACCTTGACAGGCAAGAAGCCATTCTGCAACCTAGACCCCCCTCTTGCGCCGAAAACTTTCGGTAACTACTAACAAGCTAGAGAAAACTAGCTATACGACTAAGATCGTGCCCATTTTGATTCTCAAGGCTGTACGGATGTCCTGGGTTGCCGCTTTAAGATTCAGTCCTTACGGAGGGCAGACTAGAGCACCCAACAAGGCCCAATGCTCTAGCCCCCTTGTGTCCATGTTGCCAGAAGCATCATTTTAACCATTGATTCCATAAGTCATTAACCAATATTAACATTACAATATTTGGTAATTGCAAGCTAAGCAAAGCTACCCACATGCATGAGCCCATGGTAAATAAGGAGTATAGGGTATCAAAAGTACTAGGTAAGATCCTTAGCATCATATTAGACACATGCATATGAAAGTGATTATAAGGTTATTAGGTAACAAGGGAACTCATGTTACACTTGCCTCAAATAGTGCTCAAACTTGTCCAACTCTCCTTCTGGATCATTCTTGTATAGCTTCATCTAACGATAGCAACAACCATCACAAGCATCGTAGACAAACCTAGAAGCATTACATCAATCATTATATATAAAACAAGATAAAAACGATTCTAGCGCAAAGGGTGTGATCCTACAGTCGCGTGAGCATAAGAACAGAGCTATGATTAAAAAGATATGGACTTTTGAAGTTTTATGAGCTAAAACTATAAAAGTAGCATTTTAAATGAACCAAACATTTTGGAAATAATTTACATCATATAAAGGGAATTATGACTGGATTTCAAGGATTAGCAAGAAGGGTGCCAATGATATAGAGGAAATAAAGGGAACACGGGCTATAGTATTTACAAGAATAATGGGAATATATTTATGAAGGAAAAGAAGATGTATATGGTATCAACATGACGATGAGGCAACATCATCAAGGAATAATCGTGGCATTTTGATCAGTAGGCTTATTAGCTTGTGAATTTGGGAAAAAAAATCTATCTACGGGAACATGCTTTCATCTGCACAAAACTCAGACCATACAATATGCATGCACACGTTCAGTGTACTTGTGTACAGTACATGCTTGATCAAGAAAACTGAAAAGTTGCTGCTGTTCATGGATGGCAAAATGGACGATTCAACGGGAAACAGTGATGGCAGATTCATTTCTGTGGGTTGAAGAATAAAAAGGTAGGGACCATGGGCACGTTTATTAGGAATTTCCGTACTAGAAGATTAACCCATGGCTGATATATATTGCTGTGGCTATGCTTTAAACAGAAAAGATGATGCTATATATGAGGATGCTTCTCACCAAAGTGCGACGGCGACGACGATGATGATGTGGTTAGCCGGCAGAGAGGATGACTAGGTTATGATGATGCATGGTCGTTCTGTTCCAACTATGCACAGGCCCCTCGGTCGGATGCGGCAACCACGATGTTCCGGCAGCAGTGTCCACATATCACCGCCAGGCAAGAGAAAAGAAGGAAAAGATCAATACATATCAGAGTAGTAACCATGAATAGACGCTATGGCAGGAACCTCACCAAAGTGCGGACAGTGAGCAAATTTGCTCGCCATGGAAGACGACCAGGAACTTACTCCCGGGAAAAAGAAGAGTAGATGGTGTGGTTAGAGAAGGAATACCTGGCCCTCTTTTATAGGCACAAGGAAGGAGAGTAGCAGTCTGCGTGGACTTAATTGCAGAAGACGGTGGAGCTGGTGCTAGTGTCAAAACGGCAGCGTTACTTTCACTTGGTGATGGAAACTGATGGATCCGGTGGAAACTGATGGAGAGATGAATGAGCACTCAGTTTTGGTTCTTGGTGGCCTTTGATTATTTCACATTTGTGATAGCTTGCAACTGACGGCATGAAGGAGAAAATCTAGAAAAGAAGTGGACTAGAAAACGAATGAAGAGATTTGGGCTTAACTCAACAACGTCATTAGGCTTGACGATGGCCCACATGGTCTGAATGGAACCCATAAATGAGAGACACCAGAATTACATTATGCATGCTAGCATGATCCGTGAAAGGACATGATTGCCAGCTCTTGTGTTGATACATCACGTCCAATGAGAAGAGGTCCGAGGGAAAAAGAAATTGACTTGCACATTTTTTTTTGTGAAGAGATTAAAAGGCCAAGGAAGGAAAGGGAATTTGCTTGACTCGAAACTTTTGGAGAAGCAAAACCTTAAGAATTCGATCATAATTTATAAAATGGAATTTCAAAATCATTTTAAAGCTTATTTTAGAAACTTATACTTTTTTTTAGATAGAACAAATCCTTTTAGCATCCTAAACATTTTTTTTAAAAAAAATTCCTTTTTCATTCAATAAAATTAATGCGGGCAATATGAATGCAACCAACATATCAAATTAATTATAACAGTTCGATGAAATCACATTTTGCATTGTTTAATTATAAACAACATAATTAAATCTTGGAAAATTTTAGAAAATTCATAAAACCTTTTATTTTATTTAGTGTTTTCTATTCACAACCCAAAATAGAAATTTTGGGGTGTGACAAACTACCCCCCTTAATAGGAATCTCGTCCCGAGATTCACTAAAGAGGCACTCATTACAAAGAGCCAATTCACTCATGGACAACATAACAAAACAATCAACCGTGTAGGAACACACTAACATGATATTGTCCTTAATCGGGAACACCATCGTTGCTAACGTAAAAGCGCTCAGGTAAGAACCTACTTATATAAGGCATATAACAAAATGATCTTGAAATCTTCATTCTTCTTTGGTGTGATGATTCTTCTCATTGATGTAGAATCTTCAACTCCATGTACATCTTCATAAATCTTGGTCAAACGAGAGGCTTTCGGTAAACAACATTTTTATTTTTCGCAAAGCATCAAGGGGGAGGAAGTCAAGTTAGTTTCTATCAAAATAAGTTTGTAAAAACGACCATTGCTAACTAGGCAAAGCGTCCTACAGTCAACACTGCTCTGATACCACTTTGTCACACCCGGTTTTCCAAAGAATACCAAGCGCTAACTATATGTGTGCCCAGGATGTCCACACGACACATATAGCAACAAATATGGAGAATATCAAGAACAATGCTTTATTATATATCGAACATAGTTACATCAAAACTTACAACTGTTATAAGGCGTAGCGGAAACTATTCTATATCTTCTCTTCGGGACTCCATACTCCACAGGGACGGTTGACTGGGGGAGCACTCGCCTAGTACTCATGGACTCCGCAAGAAACTCTTCACTTGATTCACCATCTGGTACCCATCCGGGATTTTTATTGGTGACAACGACAAGCGTCAGCTCACCATGCTCAGCAAGTATACCATGAGGTTATGCAAGGCTCAAGAAGGCTTGACTCGGTTGTACTGCGGTAAGCATTTTTAGTTGGTCATATTTTATTTATTATGCCTATGTTTCTAAGTTATGCTTATGGCTCCCATGTGAATATAATTAGTTATCACCATCAAGATTAATCATATCCCAAACCATCCATAGAACCATCTATCTCGAAAAGGATCCAGGCCGCTCGTGACCGTGAGCACGGCTGATATATCAGTTTGATCAAACTCTGCAGAGTGTGTACACTTTCACCTTGAGTCGTGAATACCCCTGTGCCCGAGGTGGCCAACCTCTTGACTCACTTCCAAGGTAAGTCGGCAGGGTTCACTACGAAGCCTTTCACTAATTACCCTAACAAGTTAGTAGCCGCGAGGTTTCAGCCTAGGCGAATGGAGCCCCCCTTCAAGAGTGGCACACCATGACCGCAGCCCAGTACTCACCTTGACAGGCAAGAAGCCATTCTGCAACCTAGACCCCCCTCTTGCGCCGAAAACTTTCGGTAACTACTAACAAGCTAGAGAAAACTAGCTATACGACTAAGATCGTGCCCATTTTGATTCTCAAGGCTGTACGGATGTCCTGGGTTGCCGCTTTAAGATTCAGTCCTTACGGAGGGCAGACTAGAGCACCCAACAAGGCCCAATGCTCTAGCCCCCTTGTGTCCATGTTGCCAGAAGCATCATTTTAACCATTGATTCCATAAGTCATTAACCAATATTAACATTACAATATTTGGTAATTGCAAGCTAAGCAAAGCTACCCACATGCACGAGCCCATGGTAAATAAGGAGTATAGGGTATCAAAAGTACTAGGTAAGATCCTTAGCATCATATTAGACACATGCATATGAAAGTGATTATAAGGTTATTAGGTAACAAGGGAACTCATGTTACACTTGCCTCAAATAGTGCTCAAACTTGTCCAACTCTCCTTCTGGATCATTCTTGTATAGCTTCATCTAACGATAGCAACAACCATCACAAGCATCGTAGACAAACCTAGAAGCATTACATCAATCATTATATATAAAACAAGATAAAAACGATTCTAGCGCAAAGGGTGTGATCCTACAGTCGCGTGAGCATAAGAACAGAGCTATGATTAAAAAGATATGGACTTTTGAAGTTTTATGAGCTAAAACTATAAAAGTAGCATTTTAAATGAACCAAACATTTTGGAAATAATTTACATCATATAAAGGGAATTATGACTGGATTTCAAGGATTAGCAAGAAGGGTGCCAATGATATAGAGGAAATAAAGGGAACACGGGCTATAGTATTTACAAGAATAATGGGAATATATTTATGAAGGAAAAGAAGATGTATATGGTATCAACATGACGATGAGGCAACATCATCAAGGAATAATCGTGGCATTTTGATCAGTAGGCTTATTAGCTTGTGAATTTGGGAAAAAAAATCTATCTACGGGAACATGCTTTCATCTGCACAAAACTCAGACCATACAATATGCATGCACACGTTCAGTGTACTTGTGTACAGTACATGCTTGATCAAGAAAACTGAAAAGTTGCTGCTGTTCATGGATGGCAAAATGGACGATTCAACGGGAAACAGTGATGGCAGATTCATTTCTGTGGGTTGAAGAATAAAAAGGTAGGGACCATGGGCACGTTTATTAGGAATTTCCGTACTAGAAGATTAACCCATGGCTGATATATATTGCTGTGGCTATGCTTTAAACAGAAAAGATGATGCTATATATGAGGATGCTTCTCACCAAAGTGCGACGGCGACGACGATGATGATGTGGTTAGCCGGCAGAGAGGATGACTAGGTTATGATGATGCATGGTCGTTCTGTTCCAACTATGCACAGGCCCCTCGGTCGGATGCGGCAACCACGATGTTCCGGCAGCAGTGTCCACATATCACCGCCAGGCAAGAGAAAAGAAGGAAAAGATCAATACATATCAGAGTAGTAACCATGAATAGACGCTATGGCAGGAACCTCACCAAAGTGCGGACAGTGAGCAAATTTGCTCGCCATGGAAGACGACCAGGAACTTACTCCCGGGAAAAAGAAGAGTAGATGGTGTGGTTAGAGAAGGAATACCTGGCCCTCTTTTATAGGCACAAGGAAGGAGAGTAGCAGTCTGCGTGGACTTAATTGCAGAAGACGGTGGAGCTGGTGCTAGTGTCAAAACGGCAGCGTTACTTTCACTTGGTGATGGAAACTGATGGATCCGGTGGAAACTGATGGAGAGATGAATGAGCACTCAGTTTTGGTTCTTGGTGGCCTTTGATTATTTCACATTTGTGATAGCTTGCAACTGACGGCATGAAGGAGAAAATCTAGAAAAGAAGTGGACTAGAAAACGAATGAAGAGATTTGGGCTTAACTCAACAACGTCATTAGGCTTGACGATGGCCCACATGGTCTGAATGGAACCCATAAATGAGAGACACCAGAATTACATTATGCATGCTAGCATGATCCGTGAAAGGACATGATTGCCAGCTCTTGTGTTGATACATCACGTCCAATGAGAAGAGGTCCGAGGGAAAAAGAAATTGACTTGCACATTTTTTTTTGTGAAGAGATTAAAAGGCCAAGGAAGGAAAGGGAATTTGCTTGACTCGAAACTTTTGGAGAAGCAAAACCTTAAGAATTCGATCATAATTTATAAAATGGAATTTCAAAATCATTTTAAAGCTTATTTTAGAAACTTATACTTTTTTTTAGATAGAACAAATCCTTTTAGCATCCTAAACATTTTTTTTAAAAAAAATTCCTTTTTCATTCAATAAAATTAATGCGGGCAATATGAATGCAACCAACATATCAAATTAATTATAACAGTTCGATGAAATCACATTTTGCATTGTTTAATTATAAACAACATAATTAAATCTTGGAAAATTTTAGAAAATTCATAAAACCTTTTATTTTATTTAGTGTTTTCTATTCACAACCCAAAATAGAAATTTTGGGGTGTGACAAACTACCCCCTTAATAGGAATCTCGTCCCGAGATTCACTAAAGAGGCACTCATTACAAAGAGCCAATTCACTCATGGACAACATAACAAAACAATCAACCGTGTAGGAACACACTAACATGATATTGTCCTTAATCGGGAACACCATCGTTGCTAACGTAAAAGCGCTCAGGTAAGAACCTACTTATATAAGGCATATAACAAAATGATCTTGAAATCTTCATTCTTCTTTGGTGTGATGATTCTTCTCATTGATGTAGAATCTTCAACTCCATGTACATCTTCATAAATCTTGGTCAAACGAGAGGCTTTCGGTAAACAACATTTTTATTTTTCGCAAAGCATCAAGGGGGAGGAAGTCAAGTTAGTTTCTATCAAAATAAGTTTGTAAAAACGACCATTGCTAACTAGGCAAAGCGTCCTACAGTCAACACTGCTCTGATACCACTTTGTCACACCCGGTTTTCCAAAGAATACCAAGCGCTAACTATATGTGTGCCCAGGATGTCCACACGACACATATAGCGACAAATATGGAGAATATCAAGAACAATGCTTTATTATATATCGAACATAGTTACATCAAAACTTACAACTGTTATAAGGCGTAGCGGAAACTATTCTATATCTTCTCTTCGGGACTCCATACTCCACAGGGACGGTTGACTGGGGGAGCACTCGCCTAGTACTCATGGACTCCGCAAGAAACTCTTCACTTGATTCACCATCTGGTACCCATCCGGGATTTTTATTGGTGACAACGACAAGCGTCAGCTCACCATGCTCAGCAAGTATACCATGAGGTTATGCAAGGCTCAAGAAGGCTTGACTCGGTTGTACTGCGGTAAGCATTTTTAGTTGGTCATATTTTATTTATTATGCCTATGTTTCTAAGTTATGCTTATGGCTCCCATGTGAATATAATTAGTTATCACCATCAAGATTAATCATATCCCAAACCATCCATAGAACCATCTATCTCGAAAAGGATCCAGGCCGCTCGTGACCGTGAGCACGGCTGATATATCAGTTTGATCAAACTCTGCAGAGTGTGTACACTTTCACCTTGAGTCGTGAATACCCCTGTGCCCGAGGTGGCCAACCTCTTGACTCACTTCCAAGGTAAGTCGGCAGGGTTCACTACGAAGCCTTTCACTAATTACCCTAACAAGTTAGTAGCCGCGAGGTTTCAGCCTAGGCGAATGGAGCCCCCCTTCAAGAGTGGCACACCATGACCGCAGCCCAGTACTCACCTTGACAGGCAAGAAGCCATTCTGCAACCTAGACCCCCCTCTTGCGCCGAAAACTTTCGGTAACTACTAACAAGCTAGAGAAAACTAGCTATACGACTAAGATCGTGCCCATTTTGATTCTCAAGGCTGTACGGATGTCCTGGGTTGCCGCTTTAAGATTCAGTCCTTACGGAGGGCAGACTAGAGCACCCAACAAGGCCCAATGCTCTAGCCCCCTTGTGTCCATGTTGCCAGAAGCATCATTTTAACCATTGATTCCATAAGTCATTAACCAATATTAACATTACAATATTTGGTAATTGCAAGCTAAGCAAAGCTACCCACATGCATGAGCCCATGGTAAATAAGGAGTATAGGGTATCAAAAGTACTAGGTAAGATCCTTAGCATCATATTAGACACATGCATATGAAAGTGATTATAAGGTTATTAGGTAACAAGGGAACTCATGTTACACTTGCCTCAAATAGTGCTCAAACTTGTCCAACTCTCCTTCTGGATCATTCTTGTATAGCTTCATCTAACGATAGCAACAACCATCACAAGCATCGTAGACAAACCTAGAAGCATTACATCAATCATTATATATAAAACAAGATAAAAACGATTCTAGCGCAAAGGGTGTGATCCTACAGTCGCGTGAGCATAAGAACAGAGCTATGATTAAAAAGATATGGACTTTTGAAGTTTTATGAGCTAAAACTATAAAAGTAGCATTTTAAATGAACCAAACATTTTGGAAATAATTTACATCATATAAAGGGAATTATGACTGGATTTCAAGGATTAGCAAGAAGGGTGCCAATGATATAGAGGAAATAAAGGGAACACGGGCTATAGTATTTACAAGAATAATGGGAATATATTTATGAAGGAAAAGAAGATGTATATGGTATCAACATGACGATGAGGCAACATCATCAAGGAATAATCGTGGCATTTTGATCAGTAGGCTTATTAGCTTGTGAATTTGGGAAAAAAAATCTATCTACGGGAACATGCTTTCATCTGCACAAAACTCAGACCATACAATATGCATGCACACGTTCAGTGTACTTGTGTACAGTACATGCTTGATCAAGAAAACTGAAAAGTTGCTGCTGTTCATGGATGGCAAAATGGACGATTCAACGGGAAACAGTGATGGCAGATTCATTTCTGTGGGTTGAAGAATAAAAAGGTAGGGACCATGGGCACGTTTATTAGGAATTTCCGTACTAGAAGATTAACCCATGGCTGATATATATTGCTGTGGCTATGCTTTAAACAGAAAAGATGATGCTATATATGAGGATGCTTCTCACCAAAGTGCGACGGCGACGACGATGATGATGTGGTTAGCCGGCAGAGAGGATGACTAGGTTATGATGATGCATGGTCGTTCTGTTCCAACTATGCACAGGCCCCTCGGTCGGATGCGGCAACCACGATGTTCCGGCAGCAGTGTCCACATATCACCGCCAGGCAAGAGAAAAGAAGGAAAAGATCAATACATATCAGAGTAGTAACCATGAATAGACGCTATGGCAGGAACCTCACCAAAGTGCGGACAGTGAGCAAATTTGCTCGCCATGGAAGACGACCAGGAACTTACTCCCGGGAAAAAGAAGAGTAGATGGTGTGGTTAGAGAAGGAATACCTGGCCCTCTTTTATAGGCACAAGGAAGGAGAGTAGCAGTCTGCGTGGACTTAATTGCAGAAGACGGTGGAGCTGGTGCTAGTGTCAAAACGGCAGCGTTACTTTCACTTGGTGATGGAAACTGATGGATCCGGTGGAAACTGATGGAGAGATGAATGAGCACTCAGTTTTGGTTCTTGGTGGCCTTTGATTATTTCACATTTGTGATAGCTTGCAACTGACGGCATGAAGGAGAAAATCTAGAAAAGAAGTGGACTAGAAAACGAATGAAGAGATTTGGGCTTAACTCAACAACGTCATTAGGCTTGACGATGGCCCACATGGTCTGAATGGAACCCATAAATGAGAGACACCAGAATTACATTATGCATGCTAGCATGATCCGTGAAAGGACATGATTGCCAGCTCTTGTGTTGATACATCACGTCCAATGAGAAGAGGTCCGAGGGAAAAAGAAATTGACTTGCACATTTTTTTTTGTGAAGAGATTAAAAGGCCAAGGAAGGAAAGGGAATTTGCTTGACTCGAAACTTTTGGAGAAGCAAAACCTTAAGAATTCGATCATAATTTATAAAATGGAATTTCAAAATCATTTTAAAGCTTATTTTAGAAACTTATACTTTTTTTTAGATAGAACAAATCCTTTTAGCATCCTAAACATTTTTTTTAAAAAAAATTCCTTTTTCATTCAATAAAATTAATGCGGGCAATATGAATGCAACCAACATATCAAATTAATTATAACAGTTCGATGAAATCACATTTTGCATTGTTTAATTATAAACAACATAATTAAATCTTGGAAAATTTTAGAAAATTCATAAAACCTTTTATTTTATTTAGTGTTTTCTATTCACAACCCAAAATAGAAATTTTGGGGTGTGACAAAAACAACCAAGAAAGACCCACATGTTAGGTTTACATAGGGACAAAGGGGCTACACATAACTTTTCTAGAATGTGGAAGGTACGAGAAGACTCTAGAAACAAACGAGAGGCGAAACGGGCCCAGAAGTGGGGCGCCCCCCTCCTTGGGCACCCGCCCCAGTGGCAGAGCCAATCAGGCTCCACCTCGTGGATTATGCCTCCACCGCCTTTGAGGATTAATAAAAAGTCGTTGATCAAGGTCGGTTTGATCCGAGGGCCGTGGTGCTTCCTAGAGGGCTATATAAGCAAGGCTCCTGGCCCCTGGAGGAGGCATCCCTTAAACCCTAATTCCTACCACATCCATATATATATGCTTACTAGATTAGGTAAGACTTTCACTTGTTAGCTTAGCTGCTTGTAAGCATTGAGTGTGGTCAGTCTGTGTTGACCCTAGGGGATTAGTCATGCGGTTAAAATCAAGATTCACGTGCACTTCACCTACTTATGTTGCTTTTACCCTGAAAGTACACATCTAAATATTTTCCATTAGACACAACCCAACAAGTTGTTCTGCTCCTATACTGGGAGTGAACAAAACCTTTCATCCATTGCTAGCCCCTTTTATTTTAAGCTCCAGTATTTCCATTGCTACCTCTTATCTATGTTTCCAAAAAGATACTTGGGAATTATTCCACCGTATTCAGTTGTTTAAAAAAAGTGAGAAAGAAAAAATAAAGAGAGAATAAAGAGGACAAATGTCCCAACATAGAGAGATTTTCAGCAACCCAAGTTCTCAGCAAGGATCTTCAAAGTTTAAGAGAGGTATAAAATTCCTTCAAGGAGCAAAAGTAGAATTAGATGTTCACCATTATTCTTCTACCCCCTTATTTCCACTTACATCTTACATCCTCCATCATTTCCACTACATGTCCACTCAGCCCATATTTAGGATCACACACATGCACATCTTGATTTGACTGTATGGTCGGACTTGTCCCTTTGAATCCATGGTCTGACTATGCAATAAATGTTTGCAAGTAAGGATTCCTTGTCTCCCCACCTATGAGCTCCATATAAGCCTATTAGAAGTAGGGTGAGAGAGAGAAGGCATAATGCTACTATGCCTTATGCCAAAAATACCACATATCTTGAGAGAAGAGAGAAGGCACACACCATAAATGCCTTGGTAAGGATTCAAAAATACCACAGAGGAGAGACATGAGAGGGTCATACAAAGGAATCTCTGAGTTTTATTTGAAAATCTTGCAAAACTCTGGAATAATAGTTGATCAAAGAGGTTGAGACATAGCGCTTGACTTGACCGTTCTATCTTTCAACTGCTCAAGACCCAAGAGATGGTTACAGGCCCCATGGTGGAAGGTAATATGGGTAAGTTTGAAAGTCAGAATAGTTCACTCTAATCTGGAGGAAAGTTCTTGTTTGAACGCATGTGTACTTTTGAGGCGTGAAAATATTGTAGCAACTCTTGATCCATCACTGAGTTTATCTTTGCTCAGGGATGAGCAAAGGGTAAGCTTGAGGGAGTTGTTGACGGTAGATAAGTGTCAATTTTAACCGTCAACGAAACATGAAAAAAGACTAAACAATAATTACCAATTAGATATAGGGGGTTTACAGACAGAATTCCACAAGTTTTGGTGAATGTCTGTTTCTGCAGGGTGTCAGCTGAAAAGAACCAAGAAAGACCCACATGTCAGGTTTACATAGGGACAAAGGGGCTACACATAACTTTTCTGGAATGTGAAAGGTATGAGAAGACTCTAGAAACAAACGAGAGGCGAAATGGGCCCGGAAGTGGGGCGCCCGCCCTAGTGGCAGAGCCAATCAGGCTCCACCTCACGGATTATGCCTCCACCACCTTTGAGGATTAATAAAAAGTCATTGATCAATGTCGGTTTGATCTGAGGGCCGTGGTGCTTCCTAGAGGGCTATATAAGCAAGGCCCCTGGCCCCTAGTGGAGGCATCCCTTAAACCCTAATTCATTATCTCCTAGCCGGGATCAGGGGAGAGGTGTCCCATGAAAGGATGACCTCTCTAGGGGATTAGGTCTAGCTTCTCCAATGTAGTAGATTAGTATCTTGGGAGAGAGGGTCGAGTTGGGATCTTGCTCAAGGTTCCGGATCTAGTCATGGAAGCTTGGTAAAGCCTTGTATCTTTACTTCAACATTCTGTAAGACTTATACTTATTCTCTTATTTACATGCATATGCTTACTTTGAATATATCTTTCTAGTTGAGTTTATCATTGCTTTTGTATGCTAGTTCATAGAGCGCTTAGTCTAGGCTTTACCGGTTGGGCTAAGTAGCAGAGCCTCGTGTAAACGTGGTGTTTATACGATGCTCTGCCTATGAGTACACCATGTTCCCTAGCTGTATGGTAGTTACGGGACGTGACAGCCCCGTCCATATCTATCGAGCAGGTTCTTAAATTATAGGACCGTAGTCACGTCAGTAGAGGTATCCTTTGTGGTGCTCTCTCTTGTCTAGTGGCGTCCCGAAGTGCACAAGAGTGTGGTAAGTCTTAGCATAGTTGGGTATACCTTTACCATGTGATAAGAATATCATAGGAATCTACCTCACCCGTTGACCTTCCAAGTTAACTAGTTGCGTATCTTTAGTGACCTATCCCATGTGTGTCATATTGCATAAATCATATCATTCATGTATCATTTACCCCTGCTATAGTCTAGTTGGTTTACTAAGTTAGTAGATACATGATGGTAAATTATCGGATTCATTAACCCTTGCTTCCCTGTGGTAAAATATAAATAACGATACCTGGAATACTCCTGGTAAAATGCTACAATGGTATATTCTATGCGCTTGCAGAATCCTTCATATTTTAGTTGCACTTAATTTATACCAACAGCGTGCACGGCGCCGTCGACGTCGTCGAAAGAACCCCTGGCTCGGTAGATCTCCTTTCTAAACGTCCCTCACGGACCCTCCCTTTCGCTCGCTCCTTTTCCCGCTCGACGGGTGCCGAGGCCACCCTTGACGCCTGGGAGGTCGACCCCCACTGACGGGCCCCTGAAGGGACCGTACGTCAGGGAGATGCACAAGAAAAGTCACGGTGTCATACCGTGACCTAGCATCCTCCTTGTCGCTGTCCCCATCCTCCTCCTCTGAGGCCATCTCAGAGGGGGACTCCTCTTCAGGGAGACCTTCGAGCCGTAGCTGCCGACGGCATTTTAGCAATGCCTCGCGCTCGTGGATCTTCCTATTGCACCACGCCTTCGTGGCATCTTTTTCCTTCTTCTCCTAGGCCACAGAGAGACGCCTCAGCTGTCGAGCAACGTGATCCTCCGGTACCGGTGGCGGTGAGTTCTTGACCGCAAACAGATCCTGCACGGGAAACTCGACGAGTTAGATCTACGAGACCTAGGAAAGAAGGGGAGCTCAACACCGGGAAGGCAACGCTTACAAGAGGCTCGAATCCCTGGTTGGGCCGCATTGGGACTCTATCGAAGTCCTCCTGCCTAAAGCCACCCACCATCCACCGAGCGCGCCGGACGACCTCGTCGAGGGGGAGGGTCTCGTGTGACATCCGAATCCCCTCCAACGAGACACCCGGTGTCATCTTGTCCAACCAAAGTTGACGCTGCATCAGTGGGAGCACCCTCTGATGGTGGAACACGGCGGCCACCATGCCTGCGGTCAACCCACGCAGACGGAGCCTTCTCAGCGCATCAAGGAGTGGCTGCAGCTTTGGCTTGTCCTCCTTGATGACGCCGTATGACCAGTTTTCCTTCCGTGACATCAGGACCTGGCCAGAGAAGCTTGACAGGTGGTCATCGTCATTGCATAGGTAAAACCGGCCGTCGTGCCACTCGAAGTTCGACAAGATGAGCTGGGCCGGGATGTAGAGATCGCCTCAGCCCGCCCGCACTTAGAGAGTGCAGCTTCCGGCGTGTACCGCCCGCCGCACTCCCCTCTCGTCTGCCTTCTTGGCGAAGTGCTCCGCCTTGAAGAGGTGGAGCCACAGCTTCTAGTAGGGCTCGATCCCCAAGTACCCCTCGCAGACGGCCACGAAAATGGCGGCCTGTGAGATAGAGTTGGGGGCGAGGTGATGGAGCTCCACCCCGTAGTAATGCAGGATGACCCGCATGAATCGTCTCGGTGGCATCTCGAGCCCCCTCTCGTGGAAGGCGATGAAGCTCACCACATAGCCCTCTGGTGGCACCGGCTCCCGGTGGTTGGTCGGCGGCACCCTCCACTCTGGCAGGTCCCGGCTCGTCCTCAGCCGCAGGAGACCATCACGCACAAGCTCCTACAGCCTCTTCTCCGTCACCAAGGAACAGATCCATGCCTCCGCGGGGAGGACTTGGCTCTTTCCCGCCATGAGCGCAAGGGTTAGAATACGGTGGCGGCAGGGAAAGGATGACAACGGCAGTGGAGAACGACTGATGGAGGCAAAGGAAAGAGAATGCAAATGCAAAAGGCTAGGAAGGAACACACGAAACCCTAGGCTCAGTATTTATACCCCGGTGGAAGGCAAACAGATGGATCCGACGAAGAGGCAGGTAAAGTTTCTACATTTAATGCTCTTACCTAACCGCTCCCTCAAAACCCACGCATGCAGGCACATGCCAACCGTTCGCTAATCACCTGCCACATCGCCCACTACCGCGCTATTTTCGCTTCCTCCTAAAAAGACGCACTCCAACATCGCCCACTACTACAGCTTTGGCGCTTTTTGGGGAAGTGAAACACCTATTTTCCACTACGTCGGAAGTCAGAAAAAACGAAGGCGAACGGAGGCCACCAGGGCGATCGGACGCTGCATCGGACGCGGTCACGGTTTGACCGGACGCGTCCGGTCAGTCCTTCGCAGCAGTTAGGCGCGCGAGTGTTAGGGTTTCCAACTGGCGGGTCCGGTTCCTCATGGAATTGGAGCATCCGGTCAGGCACCCAGAGGGGCAGAGCCGGTCGTAGAGCCGACCGGACGCACGGCGCGTCCGGTCACGTGCGAACGGACGCATCCGGTCGCGGTGGGAGCTCTCTGGACTCCGACCGGACGCCGGGTGCAGCGCATCCGATCAAACGCTGGAGCGCGTCCGGTCACGGCAACGGTTACTTCTGACGTGCACTGTTCACAATTGTCCTGTAGTGACCGGACGCGTCCGGTCATCCTGACCGGTGCGTCCGGTCAGTACGTTTTTCACTGCGTCGTCCGGTAACGGCTAGCTGCGTACCCCTTCGCCTTAAATAGAAGTTGGCCGGGGTTTGAGGGAAACTCTTGCATATTTTGAGACCTAGAGACATCCTTTGATCTAGAGAACAACCCCTCCACTCATCTCTTTGCTTAGTTGCACATCTTGAGTGAGATTGAGTGAGATTCAAGTGCATTGCTTGAGAGTTGCATTCTAGAGGCACTTGATCTTTGAATTGCTGTGGATTTCTGGTTACTCTTCCATGTTTCCCGACACGGTAGACGGCTTGGAGCAGCGGAGGTGATTGAGCTCACAATTGAAAATTGTTGGAGCCCTCACCGAGTGTTGTAAGGGGTTCTTGATCCTTCCCCGCAGGAGTTCACAAATTGGATACTCTAGTGGAGCTCATGGCTTAGATGATCCCCATCTTGTGTGTGGTTGTGCGGCGCCCACCGAGGGCTCGACTCTTGATAGTCGATTAGCTCGTGAACCGACAAGTGGGTGCATCACCACAACGAAGAGTAGCTTGCCGGGAAGCAGGTGAACCTCGGTAAAAATCTTGTGTCATCTCTTTGTCGAGGATTTCTTTTGTGGTTGATCATTGTGATTGATTCTTCAAGTGCATTACTTCTCTACATCGTTGGTATAAGAATCAAGTCACTTGCTCTTTACTTTCTTGTACTAGTCCTAGTGTAGTTTGTTTAGTGTAGCTTTTATCACATAGGAGTAAGTAGCTTAGTGACTTAGTCTTGTTGGTGTGTATTAGAGATCATAGCCTTGCTTCACTAGATTTGTATAGGTGGCTTGCATAGTGTAGTTGAGCTAGTGCTAGAATTAGCTTAGCCATCTTTTATACTAACAGGTTTGTTTAGTGAAGCTTGTAGATTTTTCAAATAGGCTATTCACCCCCTAGCCATTTGGACCTTACAAGTGGTATTGGAGCCGAGGCACCATTTATTTGAGGCTTAACAACCTACGGTGAAAATGAAATGGCTCAATTAACCTTGCACATCAACAACACCAAGAAGGCACCTCACTTTGATGGCACAAATTATGCATATTGGAAGGTTAAGATGACTACACACCTCAAGTCAATCAATAGAGAAGTGTGGAAGGTCACCGAAATAATATTTGAGGTTGCTATTCCGGAAGCACCTACACCGGTGAAAGAGAAGAAGCTCCAATACAATGACATTGCCATTAGTGCTCTTCATGAGGCACTAGATGACAAGACATTTGAGCAAGTGAAGAACATTAAAATTGCTCATGATGCTTGGGCCAAGCTTGAAGAAACATTTGAGGGCACCGAAGGCACAAAGACCGCTAAAGCATATATCTTGCATGAAAAGTTTTCTAGCTTCAAGATGCAAGAAAATAAGAGTGTACCGGAAATGTTTCATCGGTTGCAAGTAATTATCAATGAGCTCAAGGCACTTGGTGAGGAGGTCAAGGACAACCAATTCTCTATGAAGTTCTTGAGAAGCTTGCCCAAGAGATTTGATACATTGATCACCGTGCTAGTGAGGACTACATTGAAGGATTCAACTCCTCAACAAGTATTCTAAGAAGTGATGACCGATGATTCATATAGAGAAGATGATGAGAAAGAGGAGTTGGTCAAAAAGAAGAAGGAAAGTGAGAAGAAGGATGATGAGAAGAAGAGTGTGGCATTCAAAGCCACCACATCCAAGGGCAAATCCAAGATTGAATCATCAAGTGATGAAGACTCAAGCTCTTATGATAGTGATGACATTGATGAGAAGATGGCTCTTTTTGTCAAGCAATTTGGCAAATTCATGAAGAAGGGCTTTCGTGCAAGGAGGAAGAACTCATCCAAGAAGAATGAGCATACCATGAGATGTTTTAAATGTCATAGCAAGGACCATCTCATTGCAAAGTGTCCTTATGATAGTGATGATGAAGATGCTATCAAGAAGGAGAGGAAGAAGCAAAAGAAGAAGCAAGAAAAGAAGGAGAGGAAGAAGCAAAAGAAGAAGCAAGAAAAGGAGATTTCTCATAAGAAGAAGAATGATTCTCATGTTGCTACATAGGATAGTGATGATTCCTCAAGTGATGATGAGGTTGACAACAAGAGCAAGAAGAAGGGACATGCTAGCATTGCCATCCAAGAGAAGATCTCCCTCTTCGACACTCCATCGTGCTTCATGGCTAAGGCCGCTAAGGTATCATCCGACGATGAGAGTGATCATGATAATGCTAGTGATAGTGATAGTGATGAAGAAGAATTCACTAAAGATGAACTAATCACTATGCTAGAAGATTGCACTCAACATTTTAAAGAATCTAGAAAGGAGTGCAAGGGCTTACTTAAGGATAAGAAAAACCTTATGCAAGAACTTGATGAGCTTAGGGCATCTTCTGAGAGTCTAAAGGTAGACCATAAGAAGCTTCAAAAGTCTCACTCTAAGCTTGAAGAAGCTCATTCCTCTCTAGTTGAAAAATATGAAAACATGCCAACTAATGTTGAGAAAGCTAAAACTTGCAACATAGGCATATCATATGATATAATTGATGAATCTTTTCATAAGCCTATTGTTGTTGCTCCCACTAACCCTTCATGTAGCTTATCTACATCATCCTCATCTAGTAGTGACGGTTTCACTTGTGATTCCACACTTATAGTTGATAATGAAAATCTCAAGGAGGTAAATGAGCTCAATCACACCTTAGCTAAGGCTTATGGTGGTGAGGACCGCTTGCTTATGTGCTTGGGTAGCCAAAGAGATTCTCTCTACAAAGAGGGATTGGGCTATAACCCCAAGAAAGGCAAGGCCGCTTTTGCTCCTCACAAGACTCGTTTTGTGAAGAACAATGGTAGCTATTGCAAAAGTTGCAAGCAAGTTGGTCACATAGAGCAACATTGCATAAACAAGAAATCCAATGCTAATGTATCCTCAATTAAGTTTG
Source organism: Saccharum spontaneum (assembly GCA_022457205.1). Lineage (NCBI taxonomy): Eukaryota > Viridiplantae > Streptophyta > Magnoliopsida > Poales > Poaceae > Saccharum > Saccharum spontaneum. The sequence goes on along the minus strand of CM039601.1, from coordinate 42,476,521 downwards.
ATTCCTTCTATATACTTACCAAGGGTGCAAATGGTGTTCATGCTAAGTTTATTGGTGCACCATGGATGGGCTCGAAGAAGAAAGCCATTTGGGTACCAAAGAGTTTGGTCACTAACCTTGGAGGACCCAAACAAGTTTGGGTACCTAAAAAGAATTGATCTTGTCTTGTAGGTCAATTACAAAGTCGGAGGAAGGCATTGGGTGCTTGATAGTGGGTGCACTCAACATATGACCGAGGATTCTTGTATGTTCAAATCAATTGATATAAGTCAAAATGGTGGTTTTGATGCTATCACTTTTGGCAACAACAAGAAAGGCAAAGTCAAGGGGCTTGGTAAAATTGCTATCTCAAATGACATGAGCATATCTAATGTGTTGCTAGTTGAGAGCTTGGATTTCAATCTTTTGTCGGTAGCACAACTTTGTGATCTTGGCTTCAAGTACATATTTGGTAGTGATGATGTTGAAGTCATTAGTGTTGATGGATCAAATTTGATATTCAAAGGTTTTAGACATGGTAGCTTATACTTGGTTGACTTTAATGATAGTGAGGCACAATTGACATCATGCTTGCTTAGTAAATCTAGTATGGGATGGTTGTGGCATAGAAGGCTTGGTCATGTTGGAATGAAACAATTGAACAAACTTTTGAAGCATGACTTAGTTAGAGGCTTGAAGGATGTCACCTTTGAGAAAGATAAACCTTGTACTGCTTGTCAAGCCGGTAAACAAGTTGAAAATGCACATCCTAGTAAGAGTGAAATGAGCACATCAAAGGCATTTGAGCTATTGTATATGGACTTGTTTGGGCCAACAACATACACTAGCATTGGTGGCAATAAGTATGGTTTTGTGATAGTGGACGACTATACTAGATACACTTGGGTGTTCTTTCTCTATGATAAGAGTGATGTTTATGATCTATTCAAATCTTTTGTCAAGAGGGTGCAAAATGAGTTTGAGACTACCATAAAGAAGATTAGAAGTGACAATGATAGTGAGTTCAAGAACACAAGAATTAAAGATTTGTGTGATGATCTTGGTATTGGACATCAATTCTCACCAACATACACTCCTCAATCCAATGGTATAGTTGAAAGGAAAAATAGAACCTTGATTGATATGGCTAGATAAATGCTTAGTGAATACAATGTGAGTCATTCATTTTGGAGTGAAGCCATCAACACGGCTTGCTATTGTAGCAACCGTCTCTATTGCCATGGAAAGCTTGGAAAGACACCATATGAGCTATTAAATGGAAGAAAGCCCAACATTTCATACTTTAGAGTGTTTGGTTGCAAATGCTATATTCTCAAGAAAGGCACTAGATTGAGCAAGTTTGAAAAGAAATGTGATGAAGGGTTCTTACTTGGTTATTCTACCACAAGCAAGGCATATAGAGTGTGGAATCTCACTAATGGCACCTTGGAAGAAGTTCATGATGTTGAGTTTGATGAAACACAAGGATCTCAAAATGAAGCTCAAAACCTTGATGATGTGAAAGGAGACCAATTGGCAAATGCAATGAGAAACATGAACATTGGTGATGTTAGGCCAAGGCAAGTTGATGATGATGATATTCATGTGATCAACCAAAGTGTGCAAATTGATACAAATCAAGCAAGCTCTAGTGGTACTCACAATGAAGCTCAAGATCAAAGGTCAAGCTAGTGGAAGTAACCAACTCCCAATACTCTAACCTACTAGCATTGCAAGAGATCATCCGTTGGACCAAATCATTGGTGGAATTCAAAGTGATGTGCAAACTAGATCGAGACTAGCATCATTTTGTGAGCATTACTCATTTGTCTCATTAGAAGAACCAAAGAAGATAGAAGATGCATTGAAGGATTCCGATTGGGTAAATACCATGCATGAAGAGCTAAACAACTTCACTAGAAATCAAGTTTGGGAACTTGTTGAAAGGCTAAAGAACTACAATGTGATTGGTACTAGAAACAAGCAAGATTAAGATGGCGTAGTTGTGAGAAACATAGCAAGATTGGTAGCACAAGGTTACACACAAGTTGAAGGTCTTGACTTTGGTGAGACATATGCACTGGTTGCAAGATTGGAGGCAATTAGAATCTTATTAGCATATGCTTGTGCACACAACATCAAGCTCTATCAAATGAATGTCAAGAGTGCATTTCTCAATGGCTACATCAACGAAGAAGTTTATGTTGAGCAACCTCCCGGTTTTGAAAATGACAAGAAGCCCGACCATGTTTTCAAGCTAAAGAAGGCATTGTATGGTTTGAAGCAAGCACCTAGAGCATGGTATGAGAGGTTGAGAGACTTTCTCCTCTCTAAAGGGTTCAAGATGGGAAAGGTTGACACCACTCTCTTCACTAAGAAGCTTGGAAATGACTTATTTGTGTTACAAATCTATGTTGATGATATTATTTTTGGATCAACAAATCAAGACTTTTGTGAAGAGTTTGGAAAAATAATGGCAAATGAGTTTGAAATGTCTATGATTGGAGAGCTTAGTTACTTCCTTGGACTTCAAATCAAGCAAATAAAGAATGACACTTTTGTAAGTCAAGGCAAGTACATCAAGGACATGATCAAGAAGTTTGGATTGCAAGATGCTAAGCCAATGAGTACACCAATGGGCACAAATGATCAATTGGGTGTTGATGCTAGTGGCAACATGGTAGATCAAAAGCAATACCGGTCTATGATTGGAAGTTTGCTCTATGTCACCGCTTCTAGGCCGGATGTGATGTTTAGTGTGTGCAAGTGTGCAAGATATCAAGCTTCACCTAGAGAAAGTCACTTGAAAGCAACTAAGAGGATATTGAGATATCTTAAGGGCACTCATGATGTTGGATTATTGTTTCCAAAGGGGTCTAATTTTGAGTTAATTGGATATTCGGACTCCGACTATGGTGGATGCAAGATTGATAGAATGAGCACAAGTGGCACTTGCCAATTGCTTGGAAGGTCTCTTGTTTCATGGTCATCAAAGAAATAAAATAGTGTTGCACTATCTACCGCCGAGGCCGAATACATTAGTGCCGGTAGTTGTTGTGCACAATTGCTTTGGATGAAGGCAACTTTGAGTGACTTTGGAATCAAATTCAAGAATGTGCCATTATTTTGTGATAATGAGAGTGCTATCAAGATGACACAAAATCTGGTTCAACATTCAAGAACCAAGCACATTGATATTAGGCATCACTTCATAAGATACCATCAACAAAAGGGTGATATTAGCATTGAGAGCATTTGCACCGAAGATCAACTAGCCGACATATTCACAAAGCCACTTGATGAAAAGAGATTTTACAAGTTGAAGAATGAATTGAACATACTTGACTTCTCCAACTTGAGATGAGTGCACCCCCACATTCTTATATGACATGCCTCTCCTCCGACATAGCAAGGTAAAGTTGTTTGGCATAACATCCATACTTTGCTAAGGACATGTTTAGAACATATAGACATATTTGCATGACAAATAGGCTCATTCATGAAAATCAAATGAGTTTAATGTATATATGGTACCACTATTGCTTCTATGTTTGATTGATCTAGTGGTAGCATATGACATGTTTGTGGGCTTGCAAACCCAGTGTTGAATCTAGAAAATGAGCTCATGATGTGTAATTCAACATGGTCAAGATAACCCTTATACTTTATGAGGTGTGAAGAAGCTTGTCCTTGGATCAAACTAAATTACATATTCTAGGCAAGTGATCTAGATTGAACCATAATTTAGACTTCCTCATATCGATTGACTTAATTCTCACTAAAATTGGCACCTTTTTGGTGATTGTTGACAAAGGGGGAGAGAAAAGTCACAAAGATAAAAAGTTAAGTTGCAAAGGGGGAGAAGTAAGTCACAAAGGTATAGTAAGGGGAGAGAAAGCAAAGATATGACATTGAAAAGGGATCATTTAAAATTAAGCACACAAGTAGGGGGAGCAAGCTCATGAATTATTTGTTGCATTTGTATGTGCATTAACATGATGAATTGTTGCATTGCAAAGCTTAAATTCATATTCATGATTGTATGGTGATTGCTAGAAATAGAACTTGAATGATGACTTGTTAAGAGTAGCTTTACAAGTGGTATCTAGACACCTTTGCTTATAATGTTGATCTCACGGGGTACTTTAGTATTTGTGATCTTTACAAGTGATGTATTACAAGTGGTGTCTAGCTACATCAATGCTAAGGATGGTATATTTTGGCAACTCCGATTGGTATCACGCTTCAAAGGTCCATTCTATATACCTTAGCATCAATTTGATAGTAGTAACTCTCCCAAAATTTAAATCCATACATATGTGCAAAATTGAACCAAACTCATGGAAGCACTTATGTAGGGGGAGCTAATACTATCGAAATTGAAAACTGATTTCATTTCATATCTTTGTGATGGTTGTCATCAATTACCAAAAAGGGGAAGATTGAAAGCCCAAGTTTGGTTTTCGTAATTAATGACACCAAGTTGCTAATGCCATGTGTTAAGTGTTTTAAGTTAGGCATAAGCAACACACGTGATGAAGGTGTATGAGGCATAAAGTAATTGCCACAAGATCACAAAAGGTGGAGATGCACATAAAATGATGGACATGATGATCAAGTGGAGGAGAAGGATCTAAGAGCGTAAGGCAAAGGTATAACCATATGGTTTTCCTTTTGCCGGTCTAAGTTGAGTAGAGAAGTGATTGACCGGATTTAGGATACATAGCCAACTATCAAGAGGGGCAATCACGGTTAGCTCGGGAATCAAGTGCCACTAGATCAACGTCTTGAGCATATGCATTAGGATCTAGTAGAGAGCTAACATAACGCATTGAAAATGTTTGTGAAATGCGTTACACATGCACATGGTGGTGTACACTTGGTGGTGTTAGCACATTTGTGAAGGTGATGGAGTTTAAGCGGTAGAGAGGGGTTTGGGTTCCTCTCTCCCTCCCGCCGAGCTTGCGAGGCGGGATTCGGTGCTTTTTGGGGAAGTGAAACGTCTATTTTCCACTACGCCAGAAGTCGAAAAAGAAACGGAGGCGAACGGAGGCCACCAGGGTGATCGGACGCTGCACCGGACGCGGTCACGGTTTGACCGGATGTGTCCGGTCAGTCCTTCGCAACAGTCAGGCGCACGAGTGTTAGGGTTTCCAACTGGCGCGTCCGGTCCCTCACGGAACTGGAGCGTCCGGTTAGGCACCCAGAGGGGCAGAGCCGGTCGTAGAGCCGACCGGATGCACGGCGCGTCCAGTCACGTGTGATCGGATGCATCGGATCACGGTGGGAGCTCTCTGGACTCCGACCGGACGCCGGGTGCAGCGCGTCCGGTCAAACGCTGGAGCGCGTCCGGTCACGGCAACGGTTACTTCTGACGCGCACCGTTCACGCTTGTCCTGTAGTGACCGGACACGTCCGGTCAGTACGTTTTTCACTGCGTCATCTGGTAACGGCTAGCTGCGTACCCCTTCGCCTTAAATAGAAGTTGGTTGGTGTTTGAGGGGAACTCTTGCACATTTTGAGACCTGGAGACATCCTTTGAGCTAGAGAACAAACCCTCCACTCATCTCTTTGCTTAGTTGCACATCTTGAGTGCGATTGAGTGAGATTCAAGTGCATTGCTTGAGAGTTGCATTCTAGAGGCACTTGATCTTTGAGTTGCTATGGATTTCTTGTTACTCTTCCGTGTTTCCCGACACGGTAGATGGCTTGGAGCAGCGGAGGTGATTGAGCTCACAATTGAAGATTGTTGGAGCCCTCACTGAGTGTTGTAAGGGGTTCTTAATCCTTCCCCGCGGGAGTTCGCAAATTGAATACTCTAGTGGAGCTCGTGGCTTGGAGGATCCCCATCTCGTGTGCGGTTGTGCGGCGCCCGCCGAGGGCTCGACTCTTGATAGTTGATTAGCTCATGAACCGACAAGTGGGTGCATCGCCACAACGAGGTGTAGCTTGCCAGGAAGCAAGTGAACCTCGGTAAAAATCTTGTGTCATCTCTTTGTCGAGGATTTCTCTTGTGGTTGATCATTGTGGTTGATTCTTCGAGTGCATTACTTCTCTACATCATTGGTATAAGAATCAAGTCACTTGCTCTTTACTTTCTTGTACTAGTCCTAGTGTAGTTTGCTTAGTGTAGCTTTTATCACATAGGAGTAAGTAGCTTAGTGACTTAGTCTTGTTGGTGTGTATTAGAGATCATAGCCTTGCTTCACTAGATTTGTATAGGTGGCTTGCATAGTGTAGTTGAGCTAGTGCTAGAATTAGCTTAGCCATCTTTTATACTAATGGGTTTGTTTAGTGAAGCTTGTAGATTTTTCAAATAGGCTATTCACCCCCTCTAGCCATTTGGACCTTATAGGCTTACAGATGGACACTTCCAGGCGAAGGAACCACGAGCTCCGAGCCCGCTATAAACCTCGAGAGTTCAAAAGTTAGCCCTCGATCGGGGTTCGACAGCTGCCCTCGAGTAAACAGAGTAAGGGATGTCTGAGAGCGGACCCGTACAATGCCAGGGCTCGAGCCACTTTCTCGAGATGCCCTCAGACATATTCGAGGCTAAAGGAGAGGTCGACGATGGAATCCCCTCGGAGAGAGGCATCGAGCCCTCGGATCCTATCAAACGGAGCTGAAATTCATACGACAACTCTTTGGCACTTTTAGAGAGCGCCTCCGCAGCCGCCAGCCGACCCCTATCGAACAGGGCACGGGCTCCCACTTGAATCTCCAGCTAACAACTCACCAGAGATCGTCGGAACTCGCCCATCAAGGGTAGTATGGCGTTCCCACCCCTCCTCCTTGCCTAAAAGATGTGTGAGGGTCAAACGATAAAGACGGGCAAGACCATGATCGGCCTCACATGCACAAAGGCTCGGGGGCTTGCCCGCAACCAGTTAACCTTGACGAAAGAGGACCAAACGCACCTTAGAGCTTAACAAAACAACATCCCATGATACAACATACTAAAGCCCTCGAAGGAGTCACACACTCCTCCGAGGCCTCAGGGGCTACGCCCGACGGGTGCGCTCGCACGCACCCACCGGAGAGCAACGATGCTATGCAATGTTTTAAATAGCGGGTTAAACCCCTTAGCGGCTGCCTCTCTCAAAGGCTAAGAAAGGCTATAGCGGGCTAAATAGCGGGCTAAGCCATTTAGCGGCTAAGCAAAAAATATGTCAAGCATAAGGTAATTTTACACATAATAAACATAGAAGATGAAGACATTACAAATAACAATTACCAACCAATATGGCAGAAGTCTGAGATTGTTTCAACTAATATGCCAGTAGCTGCTACAAGGCTTGGATGCCTTGTAAAACTAATATTCCAGTAGCTGTATATAGTGACACATGTGCAGATCGCAGTATCAGATGAGAAGACACCAGATCTAGCTGCCCTTACTAATGCCTGGACTAATCAACAGCAATAGTAGCGCAGTACAAAAAAATCCTAAATTGCCAAACAGGACCTAAGCAAATCCAGGCATCCACAGCGTTAAAGTCTTGCTGATCGAAGCAAATCAGTGAAGTGTTAAACCAGGAAAGGAAGAAGGAACTTCCCTGCCTGCTCTGGTTGGGACATGGTCGCCAGCTCGCTGCTCCCCAATCAAACCTGCTCGTCGCCCGCAGCTGCAGATCTAAGACGACCGCTTGCAAGTCACACCTGCTTGCCGGCCAACAGCAGCAGCCGCTACCACGCCGCCGCAGCCGCGAGAACTTCTCTCGTCAAGAGCTGAGATCCCGAGAAGCCCGCTGCCGGCAGCAGCATTCGCCGGTCGAAGCAACCGCCGCCGCCGTCGTAGTCTGAAAAAACCTCGCGTCGAGACTCTCCAATGCAGTGTATCGACTGGTTTTGGGCTGGCGTGTGATTTGGGCCGGACGGGGCTGGAGTTTGCCCTGATAGCGGCGCTAAGATGCCTCTGTTTTAGCTCTCTTTAGCGCGCTTTTAGCCGCTATTAGCGGCAAACTCCATTTAGCGCCAAAAGTGACATAGCTTAGCGGTGGAGCTTCCCAAACGCTAAATCCCGCTATAGCTGGGGCTAAATCCCGCTATTTAAAACTATGATGCTATGACTCTAGTTCATAACTCGCTCAAGCCTCTGCGACAGTGTCCACACTCACGCAAAGGCTCAGGGGCTACTAACGGGTACCAGAATTAGGGGTACCCAAATCCTACGGAGAAAAAGAACCAACCCCCGAGGAATCCACGCCCTGAAACCCTCTAAAAAATCAAATCAAGGCTCCAACTACACCGACACAACGAGCCAAACCCACATACGTAAGGAGACAGGGCGCCCTCGACTGCGTTCTAACTCGTATGAGGCTCGCTCGACGGGAAGCCTCGACCCTGGAGAATCTCTGACTCGCACGACCCAGGGTCGAGCCGGTCGACCCCCTCTCTCAGTCACCTACTCGCTGACAAAAGCATTTAATGCAACCACTTTCACCTATGTGGCTACAGCGCCACAAGCGTGGGGGTAGTACCCGCGTCAGATTCTACTTTTTACTGCCCGTCCTGGGATGGGCAACAAAAAGTAGCCACTATTCACACCATGACTAGCACTGTCCGACCATCACGCCCCAGGTTTTTTGGGGCTCGGCCTTATCCGTTTCTCGTCGACCCCTCTTAGCTACGTCCCGACCCGGCCTCGACCGCCGTCGGTCAACAAAGGAACCACACCCGTACGTCGACCACAGGGGTTCGCACGTCTGCTACAGCACCTGGGATGTTTCATCGTCCCATCATCAACATCACCACGACGCCCCAAGGATAGCCTGCATGTACCGGGACACGTCGCTACAGCTATATCTACAGCGCCCGTCCTGCCTTCTCCTCCAAGGCACCCCTAGGGGTTTTTGTAGACCTAGACCCTCCTCTTGAGACTATAAAAGGGAAGGGCAAAGAACTCTCTAGGGACTTCAAGATCAACATCTCAAGCAATTCTTCATTTTTTCCTTCTGAGACTTGGGACCAGTTCCCTCTCTCGTAGCTTGTAACCCCTACGCAGGCACTTCGGTGCAAAGAAATACAATACTCCCCCTCCCCGCTGGACGTAGGGCCTTCTTTGCCTGAACCAGGATAAACCATCGTATATTCTCTTTGCATCACCATCCGAATTAGGAAGCACGCAACACATATTCACTCGTCGGCTTAGGGCCCTCCTGGGTCTAAACACCGACAGCGTCCAAGGGCTATGGCATGTCAGCTCGTCGTCGACCTCCTTCTCCTCTGTGCCATGCCGCCGCCACATCACGTGGATGTCCGCAACATCCATGGGCGGCGGGGCGGCCATGAGCACGCAGTGCGTCCCACACTGCTCAATGTTGTCCGGCTCCGGTGGCGATTCTAGGAAGCCTACAGCGGATCGAGATGGCCCCATGGGGCGAAGTGTGGTATTGTATTTACCTTGGCCAAGAAGCTGCCTATCGGAAACCAGGCCTTGCCCGGCGATCGACCCTGCGCACAAGGCCATCGTTGCTGCTCGGTTCTTGACGGCAAGGTCCAGATCCCAAACCAAGATGATGAGATCTTCTTACTTTGAAGTTTGACTTTTATTTGATTTTGTGGCTATATGGTTTGATTTTGTGGCTATATGGTTTGATTTTGTGTTGAATTTTTGTTCGGTGATTCGTTGTGTGCATCTAACACCAACTCAATTTGGTATCTTGCATCTTGTGGTTAGCCCATGTATCATGGATGAAGAAAAATAGAGACAGATAGCTCATGTGACTGATGGAGTGGTGGCAGCGGTGCCTCTTTCGATCCTATGTGTAAATGGGAAACACTAGAGAGAGATTTGCCTTAATTTAGAACGTCTTGTAGAGGTGAGATCGCACGGGTTGGGTTGGACTTGACATCCAAAAAAGAGTTGCGTGTTCACATGAGGCTGCTGATGGCATCGTACGTGCTATTGTTGTCCGATTCGAATTAAATGAGGGACGAATTGTGACTCTAGCTATATAGATTATAAATTGGAAAGTATAAATATATTTTATGTAGGAACGAAAGATTCCTATTTAGATTAGGATTCCCTTATGAGCACGGTTATATATATATATATATATATATATATATATATATATATATATATATATATATATATATATTCTATGTATTACCCTGAGTAATAAATAATAATCAGTACCCGAGTCAAATCACCGAACTCGAATCACTAGAGCCCGAGCCAACCCACGTGCATTCCCTGTTCCTGCTGCCGCACCCACCTCTCTTTATCATATTTTTTTGTTCTATATAATATCCAGAATCGTGGGGAGGCGCCGGTTTCGCCTCGCCACCCCTCCGGCGCACGAGCCCAGCTCGTCTCCTCCCCCGTCGGCAGCTCCTTCTCCCCCGTTGGAAGCTCCTTCTTCCCCGACCCTGACGGCAGCGTCTCCGGTGCTGCCTCCATCCAACCCTACCCCAAATCCACCTCCTCGAATCCTCGATTCTTCCCTCCTTCCCCTTCACCCCATTCCTATTGCCCTAACATCGGCGCCGGCGTCGGTATCCGCCACCTCTTCCGAGACCCTCCATCCAGCTCCTCAATCGACGCCGGCGACGCATCTCAACCCACCCCCACCGGCGCCGCTTCTCAACCCACCCCCGCCGGCACCCATCCTCAAGCCAACCCCCGCCGCGCCCATCCTCAAGCCAACCCCTGCCGATGCCCATCCCCATCCGTTCGCCGCCTCAGACTCGAACCAGGTGGGGATTCATCAATCCACCATCGGCAACAAACATCCTGGTTCCGTGGGAGGCCCTTGCCCCCCAAAGGTGAGCAACCGCTCAAATCCACCTGACTAATGGCTGAATATAAGTCTTTCTTTCTATTTCCTGTAAATGGGTATAGTAATTGCTCCCAGTTTCCTACTTTCAGCATGTTTCATTGGTGAGATCCAACAAATATCTTTTTCACGGCTAATGAGCATTTGTTTATTAGGTTAATTCCTTATATCTGCTTTGTGATCTGTCCATTGAACGAGGAATCTGGAGTTCATGTTCTACTCATGTTTTCTGAAAATCAACCTTACCAGATTCCATAATTTTGGTTCTCATTCAGATTCAGGTAGCAGTTAATGCAGTCAGTGTTCATGGTTTCAGCGATTTTGTTAATAGTGCCAAAATCAATATTCTGAATGATATCGTATTTTACATCCAACACAATACATGCTCCAGTGCAAGCTACTTAATTGTTGTAACTTTGTTTGTCGTAAATCAGGGACAAATTTATGATTTTTTTTGCCTGAATTAGAGTCAAGAATTTATGAAGACCATTGATTTCTTATGGTAATTTTACTAGATAAGTTAGTTAACAGGTTTCCTGAATCAGAGTATTTTATTTCCTCGGCACGAAAACTCTTCAGTAGCTTACTTCAGTTCTATTTAGTGTTTGGCACCTTTCTTTTTCTCTTAATCATGCATGTATTTTTTATTTTACGAGCCCAAATTATCAATATTCTTTTATTGCACTTCGGCTTATACTTATCTTTTTCTCCTTATTAGATATACATACTCCTCTTAGTCAATTATCACTGTTTATCATGTTGTTCTGAAAGCTCATAATAATCTCAATTTTTTTAATCATCTACCTTGGTTATAGCCAGAATTTTCACCTTTGTTGTTTATTATTACTTTTGGTTCTTTCCTTGTGTATTCAGATCCAAGGCGTTCCCCTTCTAAGCACCTTGCAACGACTACTTCCCAGGACCACTCATAGAGAAGGTATTGTTTGTGCACATTATGATCCTTTTGCATACTCTTGCAGTCTAAATTCATCTCCAATAAGTCAATAACTAATCATCGTTTTTTGAGCCATATCTGTGTACTCTTCTAATTGGTCAATCTGATTGTCCTTTCAATTAACACTGAGTCATGCAAGACCTGGTATGTTGACTGTTTTGTTGCCTTTTCTATTCATCCTACCCGTGGCAAAGGAAGCAGCATTTTCCGATACTGCAGAGCTGTCTAGATGGGGTGTACGATTGACGCTGGCCAGCCTCTCATCTAAATGCTCTTCGTTTGAGTTTGTAGCCATCTTAATTAAGCTGAAATAAAATGTGCTCGCAAATTTGGTATCAAATAAGCAGTTTCGGCTGAAGCTTTTAAACTATTGTTATTCCACAAAAAGGCCACAAATGCATGCATTTTTGCTTTCCTTTTACTACCTTGAAATTCATTGAACCAAATATACTGTCAAATGAGAGATTCAGATTCCTGTTGTCAAGTTTGTTGGACAATTTTGCTCTTGTTTGAGAGTGCTGGAAGGTTTTGCTTATTGTTGTTTGTTTTAGCCTTGTGGAATATTGGCTGTTTTTGTCAATTGGTGGATAAATAATCTGTCTTCTATTGACCACCTGACTGTTGTATATGATGAAAAAATAAAGTAGGTAACTAGGTCTGAATCTCAAATTATAGTTGAAACAACACATCATTGGAACTGACCATTATGTTGCTATTTCAAGTTAGTAGGACAGAGTATTGTGCCTTTTTACTACATTATCATGTGGACTCCAGCCTTCCATTTGAACTTTTTGCATGCATCAATCGTATATGCTGTTGCAATACCCTTTTGTCAGAGTATCAGAACATAAATAAAACCCTGCCATTGCTAAATATGTGCAACTTTACCTGTCTTTGAGATAATAATGTTACTAGAGCAACACCAAATTTCACAACTTTAGCAAGTGTGTAGTCATCTAAATCTTTTCCTGTTAATCAAGATTTTCCTGGAAGCTAAGTTATGTAAAACATTTATCCTGTAAACAGAAGTCCACAGGCTTAGTTGCCGGTTCATATCCTCATCTTCCTACAAGAGTATAAATTTTGCATTTGTTTCCATTGGAAATTAGCTTCTTTCTTCGCCTTGCTAATTTTACACATTTAATTTCCAAATCATTAACAATAGTTAACACTAGTTATGTCTGTTTTATGATCATTTTAGTTAGCCTTCCACCAGTGGGAGACGTCGGCTTCATCTGCACTCCATCAGCAACAGTGGCGTGCCGCTAGCACGAAAAAGGTATGCTTGACAATGCTCTACACTTGTACATATTTAAAGATGAGTATGCTCTACACTTGTACATATTTAAAAATAACATCACATCAGCCAATGTTGTGGATGAGCAATAATCATAATTTTACTGTTGAAGCAAAGTAAATCTATCCAAGTTTGTATACTTGAAAGAACATTTGAGCCAATATTTAGCCAAGACATTTGGGTTTCGGATCTTTTATTTGCTCAATAGGAGTGCATTATTTATCTCAAATTCTGATGTTTTTATCAGTATATGGAAACCTTTTGGAAACCACTACAATGAAATATTTGTACCTTCCATAGTGATCAACGTTTACAACCTTTGATATGCTGCTATCTCAACTCATGGTTGTTTGCTAGCTGTATGATCAATTCATGTGTTGCTACCTTCAATTTTTGAGCCATGGCCACATCTATCAGCAATCTGAAATTCATGTATATACTGCTCATTAGGTCATCTCAATTCATGTTTATGCTGACTGCTGCGTCAACTTAATGCTCATTACAAAAGATTCTTTTATACAGATCATTGTACCATGAGTTAGTAATTAGCACTTCAGATTGACCTATAATTATAATTTTCTTTTGTACACGTGACTCTTAATCATCAGCACTCTGTAAGTGATAGCATATCTAACTATATAATTTTGTTCTTTAACTGTAACTTTCAGATGTGAGTAGGAGGCTAGGAGCTACAACAATTCCATACAACAAGTGAGTATCACTGTTCTAGTCCACAGATCGGAGGCTGTAGAGCAGAACTGATTGCCGTTAGTATCACTGTTCTAGTCTGCAATCGTGCCCCATTTTCCTATTCTTCTCGGCCAATTAATTAATAGTAAATATTGTTTTGCTCTTGCAGGTTTTACAAGACATTATAGCCATACTGATGGTGTGGTACTGTAGTGGACAATCTTGTGCTCATTTTTCTTTTAATACGTTCAATTGTCAAGCTACTGACAATTAGTTGTCAAAAAATCTATTGCTTGCACATATGAAAATGGTTGAAAGTAGTTGAATAAATTAGATTTATCTGGTATTGCAGTCGCAGGATAACTTGAGCATTTAAAGCTGGACTACAGCTAATTTGGTTGCATGGATCACACATGTACTCCTGATTCAATTTAACTTTGCCTAGAGACCCTGCTTGAACTGCATGAATAAATTAGTAACAGAAATGATTCCTATGCCTGATTGCACTTATAAACATACTTTCTGTTATTTCATTTGACATCCTAGCGTCAGTGTTTTGAAAGACTGTTCAAAGTATATTTACTGTTGTTATTTAATTATTTGAAAATTTTGCCTATGTTTTGTTTTATGCCAGATGTGATTTAGTGACTAATATATGGATGTATATTATCAGTTCGTGATTCCATGTTTTCTCAGTTCTGCATATGGATTATCTAGGCAAGGTGAAATATGCTAATGCATGCACAAATTAACGCTCATGTATGAAGATCCACTTCCAAACTTCCTTATGATTTCTTTAGAATTTTCAGTCATGCAGATCCAATTAATCTGTAGCTTCCAAGTTTAATCTGATGGAGCGACAGAGTTGGGCAACATCCCAGGAAATGCATGCATGGTTTACTCTATTATTGATCATGAAGTTCTTTTTTAATGCTTTTTCTTTTGTTTGCTTCTTTTGACAGGTGAAGCAATTAGCGGCCATTAGAGAGGCGAGAGAAGCGAGGGATGTATTAGTTTTGTTTTTTCTTTTTATAAAAAAGTATTATATGTGATTTAGTGGAATAATAACTCAGACGGAGCCACAAAACTATGTGTATTCAAACTGTAAAGTGTATTGCAATCATTTTTGACGATGCAATTACCTGAATATAAGTTATTGGCGTAAAAAGGTTTATGGTTTGAAATATGATTGTATGATTCGTTTACCGTTAAAACCCAAGTTTTGTGGTTAGCATCATCATAAATATATCAAATCGCGTTTTTACCTTCCAGTTGGATACCTTTTTTTGTTTCCTCTTGCCTCACCTATTTCAATATAAAATCCACCTTTCAAATCCAAAATAAGAAAAACATACAGGTTAAGCCTTGGCCGCAAGAAAAAAAGAAAAAAAACGGCCGCAAGAGCCGACCACGTTATGTGGAAAGAAAAACTGAATGAAAACCGGCGATGAGGAAACAAATCTGTCGCAACAAACTTGAAAAATCGGCCACCACAAAAAAAGGAAAAAAAAAACAGCCGCAATAAAAACGAAAAAAATCGGCCTCAAGAGCCCACCACGAGAGAACGGAAAAAATCTCATCGGAGACTACCGTGCGGACTGCGGAGAAGGTTGGGCAACTAGGGGCGCTCGGGTACCTGGGTACTATTTAGCGCAGTCCTATATATATATAAGTTATTTTATAGCTAGCTACGGGTGTATATATATATATATGAAGACAGCTAACACCATGTTTGTTTCGCTGGTTCAGCAGAATCAGCAGTCATCCAGCAGTGTTTTTTCTCACAATAAATTAGTAAACAGTACTTTTGGCCACAATAATCCAGCGAAACCAGCTGTAAGTTAACTACCGACTGGATTCTCGGCTCCGTGCATGGCGTACTCTCTGGCTCCATGCATGGCACGTTTGAGCTCTCGTTTAGATTCTCAAATTCACTTCCAAATTTCACTATGCAAAAAAAAGATTCTTCGTCACATCAAAATATCGGCACATGTATAGAGTACTAAATGTAGATAAAATCAAAAACTAATTATACAGTTTTATTGTACTTTGCGAGACGAACATTTTAAGCCTAATTAATCAAAGTTTAGACAATTATTACCAAATAAAAACAAAATGCTACAGTAATTTGGTACAGTACTTTTATGCACCAAATTGGTGATCTAAACATGGCCTGAATGCCACCAAAAAGCGGTACGGCAGCGTGCATGGCGAGTTTGAATGCCACCATCGACTGGACTCTCTGGCTCCATGCATGGCACGTTTGAATGCCACCAAAAAGCGGTACGGCAGATTAGAGTATGTATACATACTTTAGAATATAGTATTTATACATACTTTTTAGAATAGAGTATTTGTACATACTATTTAGATTTGAGTATTGATATATACTTTTTTGAGTGGAATATTCATACATCCGTCAAGATTTAGATAGTATAAGTGCATACTTAAGCCACTAGATCGGAGCATATTGGAAAACCATTATTTTAATGGTAGGAAGTATCAACTGCTACTCTAATTAGTGAAAAAGTATCAACTGATACATGATGGCAAGAGGAGTATGCAGACATACTGCATACATGTTTTTCTAGAGTACATCTACATACATGGTTAAAAGGCAAGAGTATACATGTTTAGCAAAAGTATGCATCCATACTGTTTATGGAACTTGCGAGAACAAAGTATATTAATTATTTCCAAATGGAAACAGCATCACAAGCAGAAATACAGCCGTGAAGAACGGGACTTGCCCTGCAGACGCAAGATGAAGAAAAAAATTACCCTGAATCCAAAACCAACCGACAAGTTTAGCAACCGATCCACGAGATTCAACATGGATACACCGTCTATCGGCCACCAGCCCCTGCAAATCAACAACCAAGAGACCTGGATCGACCGGATCTCATCTAGTGCTCCACAGATCCACCACCGAATACCCGACGCTCGTAGTGGAGGCCCCGCACCGCAGCTGTCGACGTCGCCGGGAGGTGGGGAGGGTCCGCCGCCGCTGCTATCGGAAGTGGGGAGGGCTCGCCACAGACGTCGCTAAGAGAGATCCACCGAGCGGATCTTGGACGGAGCCACCGTGCTGGGGTATGTCGCGCGGCCACCATTCCACGTGCGGGAAGGCCGCGCCGGCATCGGGGTGCCGTGCGCTCACCGGGAAGGTGTAACACCCCGGTGTTATGCAATGCATTTTTGCATGGCAATCATATTGCATAGCATTCATATCATTATAATCATGTATGATAATGGTATAATTCGATTAAAATAAAAGCTTAAACATGCTACATTTCACGGATTAAAATAATATGATAATCACATTATATCAAAAGCCTTGCAACCATAATTCTTACATCACTTGGAACCTTAGTTCAAATTTTGGAGCTCAAATTTGGTCAAGAACTTGTTCAAAAACAATTATGAAAAATATTCAAAAGTATTCCCTAATTTAGCTTTTATTTTGTCATTTAAAATCTATTAGGAATTTTGAAATGGCCCCTTAATCAAAGTTGTAGAGAATTTAATTTTGAGCAACTTTTATTTTTGGGCCAAATCCATAAAATGCTTTCTTCTTGCTCAAAATTTGGTTTGAAGTTTGAAATACATTTGAAATTGAATTTGGAAATTGGAAAAATGGAATTTTGCCTTAACAGGCCGCAGCCCCCTTTCTCGGCCCGTTCGCGAGGCGGCCCAGCCCAGTCGCGCGCGCGCGCCCGCGCTGCCCCGCCGCGGCCCAGGCCCGGCCGGCCGTCTCCCTCCTCCGCCCGCGCACTCGCCGCGCGCGCTGGCGCCCCGGCAGAGCTCGCGCGCCGCGTGGCGGCCGCATGCCGGCCACAGCGGCCGGGTGGCGCTCGGTCGCCCCCACCAACGCGAGCGCCCGCGCCTTAACCCCCCCCGCGCAGCACATCGCCACTCCTCCCTCCGCTCTGCCTCCTCACCGAGCGCGGCTGCCATTTCCGCCTCCGCCACCGCACGCGCTCGCCGGACGCGCGCGTTCCGACGAGCTCCGGCCACCGCTGACCTCTCCATCTCGCCACGAGCTTCCTCTCTCTCTGGCGCACCCCGTGCTCACCTCCATTTCACGCGGTAAGCTCCACAGCCCCGCCAATTGCTCGCCGGAGTTCCGGCCGAGCTCGCCGTGGTTCTCCGCTCCGTGGAAACCCCGCCTCCGCCTCTTCTTTTCCCTCACTCGCGCAAGCACCTTGTTCGCCTCCTCTTCCCGGTGCTCGGACACCACCTCCCGTGCCGTTCCATGGCCGGAGGGGAGCTCCCGCCGGTGAGCAGCGCCGCCGAGCCGCCATGGCCGGTGGCAAGCTCGATTTCGAGCTCCTCCGGTCGTGCCAATGGTACCAACGGGTTCGCCTCGTCGTGGGGATCACGACGGTGGTGACCTCGTCGCCGGCGACCTCGCCGTCGTCGAGATCCGCGCGGTCAGCGCCCTCCCTGACTCGGAGCAGCTGACGCGTGGGACCCGATTGACCCGCGGGCCCGCCTGTCTGTCTCTGTGTGCGCGCGCGTGTGTAGATCACCGGGTGCATCTAGCAGTTCAGCGGCTGGATTTAAAAAGGATTTTTGGAAATGATTTTTCAGAAAATGTATAAATGCTTTAGAAAAATTGTAACTTGCTCATTTTAGCTCCAAATTTGATGAAACAAATTTCTATGAACTCTTTAGGACCAGATCTATGAGATAAAATTGTTGCATGTCAAATTTGATGAACTTTTCTTTAGAGTTTATAATTAAATAGTAAAATGGCTGTTTTCTTGATAAATGCTTAATAAATCCTAGAAAAGTCAGAAAAATATGATTCCAAATTTATTAATCTTTTTGTGACATGTACATTCTAGGGAAATTTTATAGCTTGGGTGTTCTGTATAAAAATTTGTAGTTGTAGTTCAAATGCTTTCTATTACCAATATTTGTTATTTTTGTTATGTAAATAAATTTGAATAAAACATGCAAGTGATAATTTTTCTATAGTGTTTGTTTAGGTAGTAGATAGTAGAAAAATTTTTAAATCTGTTGTTTGATACTTTTCAAAATGTAAAGTATTTTAAATAGCTATTTTAGGCCTTAGATTGTCATTTTTGTATAGTAAGTTCTAAATATCCAAATGCAGTAAAAATTTTATGTCATGCTAGTTTTGATAGTAGTAATCCACTGTAATTTTCTAAGATTTTTCTGAGCTACTAAAATATGTGTTGCTGTTCAAATATAGTGCTAATTAGGGTTTCCCTTTTTATTCTTTAATGCAAAGATAATTAGTAAGGTATGCTTTGGTGTATCTTTGAAGCATCTTGAGTGTTCAAGTGCTCTTGCATGGTAGAGGATAGTAGTGGTAGTTTTCGAGTACATGTTCTTGGATGACGTAGACTACCTTGTAGAAGAGTCATATTTTCCGCATGATCCGATAATGTAACATATCCACTTCATCGCATGCATTCCGCATCTTCATCATCTCATGTCACTTCTGCATTGCACCTATACATGTTGCACTCATACTTCTGCATCATACAGGATCGCAGGAGGTGGTTCCGACAGTAGTTCCCGAGGACGCAGAGGAGCAGCCCGAGGAGCCGGAGCCAGCAGAAGCAGAAGAGGAGTCCGGTGAAGAGCTTCCGGAGTGCCCCGACCATCGTCCCAGTACCTTCGAGCGAGGCAAGCCCCGGAGCATTTCTTCCCCGGTTTGCAAAGAATTATTTTTAATCTCACTTAATCTGATGCATTAAGTTTAGGAGTTGTTTGCAAACGTTGCTGCATTATACCTTGTTTCCACATTGTTTTACCCGATCCTTGTCACCCTGGTGTCCACGGTCAATACTTGCTTAGCTTGCTTAGACCGGTAGAAGTCGGGTGATTGCCTGTCATCCGCGAGCTATAGGGGATTACCTGTTTTATGTGAAAGAAATGTCATGTGAGAATAACTAAGTGGGGAATTGAATGTGAGACCGGGCGGAAGCTTGCAGGGTTCTGGACTGTAGTGTCTTCCGTCTGTGTCGATTAAGGACCGTCCGATGTCGGGCCTCGGGTCATGTTGAACGCATGCCTCACATTTAGCTGGCCGGATAAAGTACCTTTCGACCGCGAAGCCGGGAGATTATTCGGGCCGAGTAGATTGCCCGCAACGCACTGTACCGGAGCAGTAGTGGCAGGAAACGGGGGCGCGATGATAAGGCCAAAGAGCAGTCGGGCGGCCCCCGGGTACATGTGGTTCCTGGCAAGCTCGCGACTTTACCTGAATGGTTGACTCGGTGACCAATACCTCACTTTAGCGGGTGAGTGAGGTTTGTGTGAGGAATAAATTACCAGCTGGTCAATAATCGATTCGAATCGCCATCGTTCACTGGATAGTGAACACTTGACTTGAGTTACTTCATCGTAGTAATATGGATGCAACACTTGGTTAGTTATGAGGAAATGACATGGTAACTATTGTAAATTATCAATGGTGATCCTTGCTTGCTTAATTACATGGTTACTTTAGCATAAAGTGCAAACATGGTTGACAGGAGAATAAAGATTTGAAAGATGACATGCTTTTGTAAATGATTTGGTAAACTAAAAATGCTCTTTTTGCAAATGAGTCAGCTACCCCACCAAAAGGCCTATCATGATCCTTGGAGTCTTTTTGTTTTGGTTCTGTCGGGTAAGTCTAGCTGAGTACCTTCTCGTACTCAGGGCTTTGTTCCCACTTGTTGCAGATGGACAGATGTACTATGGTTATTGTATCAACTGTCTCTACCCTGTGATGGGTGAAGCCTAGGACCATGGGCAATGGTCACTCACTACTCCTCGCCTGATGCTTTTGTGGGAGATGATCGCAAGCTGGCACTGTATTTTGGAAAAGATGTGCGTGTGTGTGTGTGCTTTGAACTAATGCTTCCGCTACTTTATTTGAAACCGGTTTGTAATAACTATGTTTAAACTCCGATGTATTTTGTGCCGCAAACTACTGTGTAACTTATGAAGGTAATCGCTGAACTTATTACGATCTTGGCTGTGATGTGAAATGGTTTGAAATCCGTCGAGATTTCACGGACTACCGGGTTATACGGGCTTAAGTTTGGTAAATTGTCCGTCCGTTGGATGATTTTCTTACTTAATCTCGTATAATTGGGCGGTTCTGTTACAGCTGGTATCAGAGCATGGTTTAGCGTAATTACTGTTCATAAGTGTATTTAAACCAAAACCTTGCTTAAAAAGTGTGATTTTGAAACTAAAAAGTGTGCCAGTGGTCATATCCTGTATGCCCAGTTAAGGACTCTAGGTGGCTATTTAAGTACTAACTTGGGGTTCTGCACCATATTTCTTTTTCGTTGCTCATACGGCGTGCTATTGTATGAGTGCCACTTAATTGAGTGGTAATGTATGGATCAGTTACCTCTACGCTTCGGTAAGTGTGAGTTGTGAGAGCATGATCGGATACACCGCCGATCTAGGGAAAGTGCTTATATGATACTTGGATAATTACATGTTTTACACATGTTTTTATAAAAGTGTCGCATGTGTGGGTGTTCCGTCCGTTGAGGCGATGCCGTCAATAGGACGATGTGTTTGGGTAGTTACTACCGTTGTACACGCATCTGGGGATTCGTGTAAAGCGTGTAGGTAGATTTACCGCTTTCATGCATTCATGGGGAATGGGCTGAAATGAGTTTTCTGCAGGTACATAACAGCGTATCGTGTAGACCGAATTAGTTACGTATAAGAGAGATCGTTGTATGCCACCGAAATCACCGTTAGATGCTTTTTCATAAGTTTGTGAGAACGTAAGACTCGTGCATGCATCATATTGTTTGTGCATTCCATTCATGGCATGCATTCCTCCCCTTATAAAAGGATTATCCCATTTCGATAAAAGTGACCTCAACTAAAATATGTTCTCACCGGGTAATTTAAAACTTGTGCTACAGATGGCCCGCACGAAGCAGACTGCCCGCAAGTCCACTGGAGGAAGAGCACCCCGTCGTCAGCTAGCCCCGCGGGAGCACCGCAACACGGACACTTTTCTAAGCGAGTTTGGCATGCCCACCTTGCTTTGGAGAGTGCTCCATGATGTGGGGTACCCGGAGGGACAAGAGCCAGTTTACTCTTGGAGCGAGAGTCAGCTAGCTGAAGATGGACTTGCTGTGGTAGAGATCACCGTCCCTGCTCTTGGTGATGCGCCAGAATGGGATGGTTGGCATCTGGAGTTCGAAGGACGCACTCCAGTCGAGGGTGCAGAGGGCGCAGCTTTTCGCGTCATCCGAGACATCATGAGCAGATTTCCCAATGAGTTAGCAGCAGCTTTGGCCGGTACCTTCCCGAGAGATGATCCTCGCGACGCCATTTGGGTACAGCCGCAAGGAAGTGCCCTGGTTAGAGGCCCCAGTGAAGGACGGGCTAGCGACAACCACACCATGAGTGCCATGTATGCAGCCATCAGAGCATACCAAGGTCTGGAGAATACCTACTGGACCTTGACTGGCCTACGTGGTGATGATCGGATTGAAGCAAGGAAGCAGAAGAAAAAGCAAGCGCGTGCCATAGCTAGCTTGCAGGAGCAGTTGGCTGATATGAGCTTGCAGCGGGACCGAGCTCTCGAGCGAGGCGAGAGTTCCTTGCAGCAGGTGCAGAGGCTGACCCAGGCCAACAGGAATGCAGATCGCCTGTTGGAGCAGCTAGTACAGGAAAGGAATGAAGCCTGGAACGAGAGAGACCTTCTGAGGCAGAGGGTCGAGGAGCTAGAAGAGTACAATGCCAACTTGCATGAAGAGTTCCATGCCCTCTACAACGGGATAGGCCCGTATGCTCCTCCGAACGCCGCTCAGATGGACATCGACGCCGACGCTGCAGCTGAGGGTAGCGATGGCGATGCCTCCGACATCGACGATGGCCCCGAGGGGTAGGATAGTGTCCTGCGTTAGTAGCTAGGCTTGACGCGATGGCCTTCTTTTGGTTTTCATGTATCATGATGTATCCTGTTCGACCTTGAGACTGACGATCTTTTGGAGTTTGGTTGTGTATGCGATACCCGAACGCATCAAAGTCCAGTGTATGTATGCTGGCAACGTGGTTGTATGGGACGTGATGTTGCTTTTTGAAGTAACTGAATTGGTGCTGTTGTTTAATTGGAATGAAATTATTGCGCCTCTGTTTTCTTGTATGACTGGTTCTCTCCAATGAATTCAGTATGGCATAATTGTTCATTCGGACATAATTTTACAACTTCACTCAATTGTGCTTGTTGCTGAAATATGCAGATGGCCAACACTCGTCGTGCTACGTATGAAGCCGCTGAGACTGGTGGCAATGGTGCAGGAGCTGGTGGAAGTGGTGCCAACAATGTCAACCACCAAGAACCACGTCCAGAACCACATTTGCCCCCTCCTCCGCCGCTTACCGCAGAAATGTTCTTCACACAGTTTCTTGGAAGTCAGCGCAGTACTGAACAATCACAGAGGAATATGGAAGACTTTCTGCGCACCATCGCGGAAAATGTTCAAAGGGGAAATAACCAAGGTGGTGGCCATGGAGTGAACCAGTACAGCAGTTTCAAGGATTTCATGGATACGAGGCCACCTATTTTCAAAGAAGCAGCAGAGCCACTTGATGCCGAGGAATGGATTAACACTATGGAAGATAAGTTCCGTGTGTTAAGGATGACAGAAGTTCTGAAAGTAGAGTATGCTGCACATCAGTTACAAGGACCAGCCGGAATATGGTGGAAGCATCACCGCAGTACTTTTCCTCCTAATGCCCAGATCTCTTGGAGGGATTTCACTGAAGCTTTTAAGGGAGTTTATATTCCCCCAGGGTTGGTTGAGATGAAGCTTGGAGAGTTCTTAGCCTTGAATCAGGGGACCAAGACGGTGACACAGTATCTGCATGCCTTTAATAATCTGTGCCGCTATGCCCCAGACATGGTTGACACAGATGCAAAGAAGATTGCTAGTTTCAAGAGAGGGTTGAGTCCGAAGATGATGAAGCATGTGGGTACCAATACCCGCAACAGATTCAACGACTTTATCAGTGACTGTTTGAAGCAAGAGAAGAACAATAATGCTTACACCGCATCCAAGAATCGCAAGAGAGTGTTCGAGTCAGGACCATCCCAGTCCAGAGTTGTCCCTGCCAACCGTTCGTCTTATCGTCCGTCCGCACCTGGTGCGAGGTTCAGGCCGCCGCAGCATAAAACCCAGAACTACAAGGGGCCACAGAAACCGTACAAGATGGCAGTGCCGCCAACAAAGACCAACGCAGCTGCAGAACAGAGCAACTCCAAGGGAGCAATAGGATCTGCTGGTACAGTGAAAGGGCCCTGCTACAACTGTGGTCAGCCAGGCCACTTTTCCAAGTTCTGCCCTTATCCGCCTAAAAAGAAGCAACAGACTTACAATGCCCGTGTGCACCACACCGCCATTGATGAAGTTCCTGAGGGAGAGCCTGTAACTGCCGGTAAGTTTCTTGTGAACCATCACCCTGCAGTTGTTCTTTTTGATTCTGGATCTTCGCATTCTTTTATGAGTCAAGCATTTGCACGGAAGCATGAACAACTATGCACAGAATTGAGTTATGGTTATCGCATAAGTTCAGCAGGAGCTGATGTGTTAACCAATAAGATGGTTAGAGGGGCAACCCTTGAGTTAGGTAGTTGGAAGTTCAGAGTGAACCTGGTAGTTATGCCTGGACTAGTTTTGGATGTAATAATAGGAATGAACTGGATGAAAGACTGGGAAGCAGTCATAGATACAAGCAGTCGGATGCTTACCCTTAAAGATCCCCAGGCAGAGGATACTTTCCAGGTACCATTGCCTAAAAGAACAGATCTTGTGAGTGTGACCTGTGCCATGGAAGTTACTCCTATCCATCAGATCCCAGTAGTATGTGAGTTTCCGGATGTGTTCCCAGACGAATTGCCTGGCCTTCCTCCAGATAGAGATGTTGAGTTTGGAATCGAGTTGATCCCTGGGACGGCTCCAATTTCAAGGAGACCTTATCGGATGCCTCCGGATGAGTTAGCTGAGTTGAAGAAACAGTTGGAAGAGTTATTAAAGAAGGGGTTTATTCGCCCAAGTAAGTCTGAATGGGGATGTCCTGCCTTGTTTGTAAAGAAAAAGAAAGAGGGTACTCTCAGGATGTGTGTGGATTACCGACCTCTTAACGCTGTAACCATCAAGAATAAATATCCACTGCCTCATATTGATGTTCTGTTTGATCAGTTAGCTAAAGCCAGAGTGTTCTCCAAGATAGACTTAAGGTCGGGATATCATCAGATAAAGATTAGACCTCAAGATGTTCCGAAAACCGCCTTTTCTACCAGATACGGGTTGTACGAGTATCTTGTTATGTCATTTGGACTAACAAATGCTCCTGCATATTTTATGTATCTGATGAATACGGTTTTCATGCCAGAGTTGGACAAGTTTGTAGTTGTCTTCATTGATGACATTCTAGTATACTCTGAAAACGAGAAAGAGCATGAAGAGCATCTGAGAATTGTCTTGACCCGGTTGAGAGATCATAAGTTATATGCTAAGTTCAGCAAATGTGAATTTTGGTTGAAGAAAGTTCCTTTCCTCGGTCATATTCTATCTGAGAATGGAGTTTCTGTAGATCCGAGTAAGGTGCAAGAGGTTATGGATTGGAAGACTCCAACCACAGTGTCAGAAGTCAGGAGTTTCCTAGGCTTAGCTGGTTACTATCGCCGCTTTATCCCAGACTTCTCGAAGATTGCCAAGCCTATGACAAGTCTGTTACAGAAAGATCACAAGTTTGCGTGGACAGAGGAGTGTGAGACAGCTTTCCATACCTTGCGGAAACTGTTGACCACTGCTCCAGTTCTTGCACAACCCGACATCGAGAAACCTTTTGATGTGTTCTGTGACGCATCAAAAACGGGACTAGGGTGTGTGCTAATGCAGGAAGGAAGAGTCATTGCTTATGCCTCCCGGCAGTTGAGAAAACATGAAATCAATTATCCGACGCATGATCTTGAGCTTGCCGCTGTAGTGCATGCCTTAAAGATTTGGAGACACTATCTACTGGGTAACGTGTGCAACATTTTCACCGATCATAAGAGTCTCAAGTACATTTTCACCCAACCAGAATTGAACATGAGACAACGGAGATGGTTAGAGCTGATCAAAGACTACAACTTGAATGTACAGTATCACCCTGGGAAAGCCAATGTGGTAGCTGATGCTTTAAGCAGAAAGTCACATTGTCTGAATGTGCAACCCTTGCTTGAAGATGGTTTCAATCTAATGCACCCTGCCGTGCTACAAAGTATTCAGGTCAGTTGTTCCTTGGAGAGTAAGATTATAGAAAGTCAGAAAGCAGACAAGGGGATATTCCACATCAAAAAGAAGATTCAAGAAGGACCCTCGAAACACTTCAGGGTGGATGAGCAAGGTGTGTTGTGGTTCGACAACCGTCTTGTCGTTCCAAAGGATAGAGAGCTTAAGAATAAAATTATGGATGAAGCTCATCTCTCTAAGTTGTCTATTCATCCTGGCAGCAGTAAAATGTATCAAGAACTAAGACCTCGTTATTGGTGGACCAAGATGAAGAAGGAAGTTGCAGCGTATGTAGCCAGATGTGACACCTGTTGTAGAGTAAAAGCAATTCACATGAAGCCTGCCGGAATGTTACAACCTTTGTCAGTACCAAGTTGGAAGTGGGATGACATTAGTATGGATTTTATCACAGGTTTACCCACTACTCAAAAAGGTCATGATTCCATTTGGGTAATTGTGGATCGTCTTACTAAGACAGCTCACTTTTTGCCTGTCAAAACGGAATATAGACCACCTCAATATGCTGAGAAGTATATTGCAGAGATTGTGAGGTTGCATGGCATACCAAAGACTATAGTGTCTGACAGAGGGTCACAGTTCACTGCTCACTTTTGGGAGCATTTGCATAAAGGTTTGGGGACTAGTCTGATTCGTAGCACTGCCTATCATCCTCAAACAGATGGTCAGACTGAAAGAGTTAATGCTGTTCTAGAAGATATGTTAAGAGCCTGTGTGTTGTCTTCCAGAGGTTCATGGGAATCATGGTTACCATTAGCAGAGTTCTCATACAATAACAGCTATCAAGAGAGTATCAAGATGGCACCTTTTGAGGCTCTGTATGGCCGAAAGTGTAGAACACCATTAAACTGGATTGAGCCAGGCGAAAGAAGGTATTATGGTATTGACTTCGTAGAAGAAGCCGAAAAGAAAGTTCACATCATCCAGCAGAATATGAGAGCAGCCCAGTCACGTCAGAAAAGTTATGCAGATAAGAGAAGGAGACCGCTTGTGTTCGAAGTTGGCGACTATGTCTATCTAAAAGTTACGCCAATGAAAAAGAAAAGGTTTGGTGTGCGCAGAAAGCTGGCCGCCAGATTTGTGGGACCTTATAAAATCCTAGAACGGAAAGGTCCTGTGGCTTACAGATTGGAGTTACCGGAGTCAATGGGTGCTATATTCCCAGTTTTTCATGTATCACATCTCAAGAAATGTTTGCGCGTTCCAGAGGAACGGATTGAACCTCGAGGCATAAAACTGAAGTCAGATCTGGTGTATCGTGAGCAGCCAGTTCGAGTTTTGGATACCAAGGAAAGGGCTACTCGAAACAGTGTGGTGAAAACGTATAAGATACAATGGAGTCATCACGATGAAGGGGATGCATCTTGGGAAACGGGTGAATACTTAAAGAACGCATATGAAGATTTTTATAATAAATGGTTCGTAACCCAAATCTCGGGACGAGATTTTTATAAGGGGGGAGGGCTGTAACACCCCGGTGTTATGCAATGCATTTTTGCATGGCAATCATATTGCATAGCATTCATATCATTATAATCATGTATGATAATGGTATAATTCGATTAAAATAAAAGCTTAAACATGCTACATTTCACGGATTAAAATAATATGATAATCACATTATATCAAAAGCCTTGCAACCATAATTCTTACATCACTTGGAACCTTAGTTCAAATTTTGGAGCTCAAATTTGGTCAAGAACTTGTTCAAAAACAATTATGAAAAATATTCAAAAGTATTCCCTAATTTAGCTTTTATTTTGTCATTTAAAATCTATTAGGAATTTTGAAATGGCCCCTTAATCAAAGTTGTAGAGAATTTAATTTTGAGCAACTTTTATTTTTGGGCCAAATCCATAAAATGCTTTCTTCTTGCTCAAAATTTGGTTTGAAGTTTGAAATACATTTGAAATTGAATTTGGAAATTGGAAAAATGGAATTTTGCCTTAACAGGCCGCAGCCCCCTTTCTCGGCCCGTTCGCGAGGCGGCCCAGCCCAGTCGCGCGCGCGCGCCCGCGCTGCCCCGCCGCGGCCCAGGCCCGGCCGGCCGTCTCCCTCCTCCGCCCGCGCACTCGCCGCGCGCGCTGGCGCCCCGGCAGAGCTCGCGCGCCGCGTGGCGGCCGCATGCCGGCCACAGCGGCCGGGTGGCGCTCGGTCGCCCCCACCAACGCGAGCGCCCGCGCCTTAACCCCCCCCCCCCCGCGCAGCACATCGCCACTCCTCCCTCCGCTCTGCCTCCTCACCGAGCGCGGCTGCCATTTCCGCCTCCGCCACCGCACGCGCTCGCCGGACGCGCGCGTTCCGACGAGCTCCGGCCACCGCTGACCTCTCCATCTCGCCACGAGCTTCCTCTCTCTCTGGCGCACCCCGTGCTCACCTCCATTTCACGCGGTAAGCTCCACAGCCCCGCCAATTGCTCGCCGGAGTTCCGGCCGAGCTCGCCGTGGTTCTCCGCTCCGTGGAAACCCCGCCTCCGCCTCTTCTTTTCCCTCACTCGCGCAAGCACCTTGTTCGCCTCCTCTTCCCGGTGCTCGGACACCACCTCCCGTGCCGTTCCATGGCCGGAGGGGAGCTCCCGCCGGTGAGCAGCGCCGCCGAGCCGCCATGGCCGGTGGCAAGCTCGATTTCGAGCTCCTCCGGTCATGCCAATGGTACCAACGGGTTCGCCTCGTCGTGGGGATCACGACGGTGGTGACCTCGTCGCCGGCGACCTCGCCGTCGTCGAGATCCGCGCGGTCAGCGCCCTCCCTGACTCGGAGCGGCTGACGCGTGGGACCCGATTGACCCGCGGGCCCGCCTGTCTGTCTCTGTGTGCGCGCGCGTGTGTAGATCACCGGGTGCATCTAGCAGTTCAGCGGCTGGATTTAAAAAGGATTTTTGGAAATGATTTTTCAGAAAATGTATAAATGCTTTAGAAAAATTGTAACTTGCTCATTTTAGCTCCAAATTTGATGAAACAAATTTCTATGAACTCTTTAGGACCAGATCTATGAGATAAAATTGTTGCATGTCAAATTTGATGAACTTTTCTTTAGAGTTTATAATTAAATAGTAAAATGGCTGTTTTCTTGATAAATGCTTAATAAATCCTAGAAAAGTCAGAAAATATGATTCCAAATTTATTAATCTTTTTGTGACATGTACATTCTAGGGAAATTTTATAGCTTGGGTGTTCTGTATAAAAATTTGTAGTTGTAGTTCAAATGCTTTCTATTACCAATATTTGTTATTTTTGTTATGTAAATAAATTTGAATAAAACATGCAAGTGATAATTTTTCTATAGTGTTTGTTTAGGTAGTAGATAGTAGAAAAATTTTTAAATCTGTTGTTTGATACTTTTCAAAATGTAAAGTATTTTAAATAGCTATTTTAGGCCTTAGTTTGTCATTTTTGTATAGTAAGTTCTAAATATCCAAATGCAGTAAAAATTTTATGTCATGCTAGTTTTGATAGTAGTAATCCACTGTAATTTTCTAAGATTTTTCTGAGCTACTAAAATATGTGTTGCTGTTCAAATATAGTGCTAATTAGGGTTTCCCTTTTTATTCTTTAATGCAAAGATAATTAGTAAGGTATGCTTTGGTGTATCTTTGAAGCATCTTGAGTGTTCAAGTGCTCTTGCATGGTAGAGGATAGTAGTGGTAGTTTTCGAGTACATGTTCTTGGATGACGTAGACTACCTTGTAGAAGAGTCATATTTTCCGCATGATCCGATAATGTAACATATCCACTTCATCGCATGCATTCCGCATCTTCATCATCTCATGTCACTTCTGCATTGCACCTATACATGTTGCACTCATACTTCTGCATCATACAGGATCGCAGGAGGTGGTTCCGACAGTAGTTCCCGAGGACGCAGAGGAGCAGCCCGAGGAGCCGGAGCCAGCAGAAGCAGAAGAGGAGTCCGGTGAAGAGCTTCCGGAGTGCCCCGACCATCGTCCCAGTACCTTCGAGCGAGGCAAGCCCCGGAGCATTTCTTCCCCGGTTTGCAAAGAATTATTTTTAATCTCACTTAATCTGATGCATTAAGTTTAGGAGTTGTTTGCAAACGTTGCTGCATTATACCTTGTTTCCACATTGTTTTACCCGATCCTTGTCACCCTGGTGTCCACGGTCAATACTTGCTTAGCTTGCTTAGACCGGTAGAAGTCGGGTGATTGCCTGTCATCCGCGAGCTATAGGGGATTACCTGTTTTATGTGAAAGAAATGTCATGTGAGAATAACTAAGTGGGGAATTGAATGTGAGACCGGGCGGAAGCTTGCAGGGTTCTGGACTGTAGTGTCTTCCGTCTGTGTCGATTAAGGACCGTCCGATGTCGGGCCTCGGGTCATGTTGAACGCATGCCTCACATTTAGCTGGCCGGATAAAGTACCTTTCGACCGCGAAGCCGGGAGATTATTCGGGCCGAGTAGATTACCCGCAACGCACTGTACCGGAGCAGTAGTGGCAGGAAACGGGGGCGCGATGATAAGGCCAAAGAGCAGTCGGGCGGCCCCCGGGTACATGTGGTTCCTGGCAAGCTCGCGACTTTACCTGAATGGTTGACTCGGTGACCAATACCTCACTTTAGCGGGTGAGTGAGGTTTGTGTGAGGAATAAATTACCAGCTGGTCAATAATCGATTCGAATCGCCATCGTTCACTGGATAGTGAACACTTGACTTGAGTTACTTCATCGTAGTAATATGGATGCAACACTTGGTTAGTTATGAGGAAATGACATGGTAACTATTGTAAATTATCAATGGTGATCCTTGCTTGCTTAATTACATGGTTACTTTAGCATAAAGTGCAAACATGGTTGACAGGAGAATAAAGATTTGAAAGATGACATGCTTTTGTAAATGATTTGGTAAACTAAAAATGCTCTTTTTGCAAATGAGTCAGCTACCCCACCAAAAGGCCTATCATGATCCTTGGAGTCTTTTTGTTTTGGTTCTGTCGGGTAAGTCTAGCTGAGTACCTTCTCGTACTCAGGGCTTTGTTCCCACTTGTTGCAGATGGACAGATGTACTATGGTTATTGTATCAACTGTCTCTACCCTGCGATGGGTGAAGCCTAGGACCATGGGCAATGGTCACTCACTACTCCTCGCCTGATGCTTTTGTGGGAGATGATCGCAAGCTGGCACTGTATTTTGGAAAAGATGTGCGTGTGTGTGTGTGCTTTGAACTAATGCTTCCGCTACTTTATTTGAAACCGGTTTGTAATAACTATGTTTAAACTCCGATGTATTTTGTGCCGCAAACTACTGTGTAACTTATGAAGGTAATCGCTGAACTTATTACGATCTTGGCTGTGATGTGAAATGGTTTGAAATCCGTCGAGATTTCACGGACTACCGGGTTATACGGGCTTAAGTTTGGTAAATTGTCCGTCCGTTGGATGATTTTCTTACTTAATCTCGTATAATTGGGCGGTTCTGTTACAGAAGGGGCCGCCGTCGCCATCAGCGAGGGGACGCGATCCACATAGCCCCGTGCTCGCGACGCCGCTGATTGGGAAGGGACGCCACTGCCGGGACCAAGGAGCGGGCGCTATAGGAGCTGACGTTGATGCTAGGAGGAAGGCGGCGCAGCTTCACAGGCCCGTCCGCACGATCCAGATCCGCCGTGCCAGGGGTAGGGGAGGGGTCTCGACACCGGTCACGCCACTGCGGTGGGGGGTCGCGCCGCCGTTCGGGGCACCGAGCGCGGTGGTTGCGCCGCCGTGGGGTCCGCCGACGCTCGCAACAGCCTGAGGCCTGAAGGTGGAAGCGTGGTGGCGGCGGTAGCGAGGAGGAGCTGGTAGGGGTTCAGTCTCGGTTAAATTTTCTTATATATTTTTTCATGAAAGGAGTGACTGGCAGAAAGGATGGCGAGGAGGAGCAATCTCAACGAAGAACAAATAGGATTTAAAACATCTCAAGGAAGCATTGAAACAAGAACAAATTATTATTTAGCTTTGGTTATGCACATGTGCCTACACGTTAATTTTAGGCAAGGAAAATGCACAGTAAATATTTCAGTCATGCTAACTTGCGAGGCAAGCATATATTAAACCACAGTGAAATCAACGAAACTTTTACGCCATGAACCTGTGCAGCTGAACCAAGGCACCTAAATAAAAAATTCAATCGAAATGCATGAGGCAGACGAGGCACAAACGTAGCTTACTGCTCCAAGTAGCAGGATCCTTGCAGGGTGCGTCGGACATGTGATAGAGGAAAAATCAGATTGACGGAGGAGGAGAAGAGAGTCAGTACCGGCAGATGCAGCCGGCGCCGGCGCGACGCAACCGGGGTCGTGGAGCAGAGGCAGCTAGGGTTTCGTGAAGCACAAAAGCACAAGCAAATCGGCGGAAGGAGGTAGCACCGGGGTGCACCCGCGCGCCCGCGGCCACCAGCGGGGCCCAGTCGCATCGCCGAGGAGGGGGCACTCGCACCCGCGGCCGGGGGGCGGCCACCCATGGCGCCGGCGCAAGACCCGGCGAGGGTCGCCGTCGCCCCCGCCTGTGCGGCATGAGGAGGGGCATGGAGGAGGAGGAGGGCGGCCGACGCGGCGTTGAGGACCGGCCACCGCCGACGACCGCTCGTGCCGTCGCCGTAGGCGCACCGCGAGCGCGCAAGAGAGAGCGAGCGAGAAGGCGAAGAGAGAGAGGAAGAAAGGGGAAGAATCCTGGAGGGGAATCAGAAGCTGATGTATATATTTGACGGCATGGCTCCAAAGGAGAAGCTGTAAAACGGTAAAAACCAGAAGGGAGGCCCAGAATCCGCTCCTGGAGAAATCTGGTCCAGGCAATCATAGCCATCCGATAGAAGATCTGACGGCCAGAAAGAATTTGGGTGACGTGGCGGGTGCCTCCTTCGGTGAATCAGCCCATCTTTGTTGGTTTAAAAATATCCATTTGATTAACGGGTCTGCTTTTAACCCGCTAAATAACATGGGAAGGCTCCCACAGATGTAACTGTACGTGATTAAGAGGAGGGAGCAGCTACTGCCTAGGAGTAGAAAAAAATTACCATATATATATATATATATATATATATATATATATATATATATATATATATATATAGCGTTACGATAAATATATATAAGTTATTTTGTAGTCATCTCCATTTACGATAATTTTATATACTAATTTACGATAATGTCAATACATATTTACGATAGTTGGGTTACTATAACACATAAGAATATTTATCGTAACGCTATAGTAAACATAAGGAGTTACTATAATCTCGTAAATTAACATAGTAATGATTGTAATTCAAAGTGACTACAAAATAAGTTATTTTATAGCCAACTATATGGTAGTAGTTATATATATATATATATAGAAAAAAAAATTTATCGTCCGGTAGTTAAAGGAAGACGAACTAAACAAATGGATGGATAAAAAAAGAGATTATAAACTGGAAAGTATAAACATATTATGTGTGGGAACGAAGGATTCCTATTTAGAAGGAAAACGGACCAAACAAATAGATGGAAAAAAGCTTAAAATTTTGTCTCTTTATTATTAAGGGATAGATTTGGGCTTAATCTACAACTAAAAGATCCAATCTGATGAATTATAAGCACCGGATCGAGATAACAGAACATACACATGCCAAATATCAGCGTGATATGATACGAGATTATGTAGTGTAAACTCAGCAGTAGATAGAAACCTGCAAACTTGCGTCGTGCACCATCGGATGCCTGATCTGCGGCCTAGAAAGTTCTTCGGTACATTTTCATTTTCATCCCCGCACTGCCTCGGTACCCTTTGCTATTAGACCCCTGACCAATGTTGGCTATGCCGCGAGGTCTATTCCAATTTCCCCATCTGACAGAGTCGCTGGGTCTGGAGCCACGGCGGCCCGCAGGCAGGTCGCGCGCAATCGCGGCGGGCCGCTGCGGTGGGCATCGGGCGGAGTCCTTGGCCGGTGGCTGCGTTGGTAAACAGGCGGCCGCGGCGGGTGGACATGCCGGCGGTGGCCGTGACGGGCGGCTGGCCGGCTGCGGCGTTCGTCGGTCAACAGGCATCAGGCGGCCACCGCGGGCGAATCCTGCGGGCGGCGGCGTGGCTGGCTGCAGCTTGCCTGCTCCGGTGCTCTGCTCCCTGGTGGTCAGGTCGTTCTGCTCCAGGGTCCAAGCTCTAGCTCCACGCTTCCACTGCTCTAGTCAGTGTCCAGTCCAGAACTGCAGACCAGACTCGAGAGTCTACTCTATCCAGACTCCAGACGGCTCCACAACATGGCTAATGGTGAGCTTGTGTTAAGACTATATTAGGCATCTATGATCTGTCAATGTGAAGATTCGTAAATGTGAAGCTCGTGTTATAGTATATTAGTTATTAAGCATATCTATTCTCTAGATCTGATTAAATTACAATTGATCTGTCAGTTTGATGGTTGATAACCTTCTGTTAATAAATATATGGGTGTTGAACTTTTAATTCATGTAATCATGTATGAACTATGAAAGAACCTGCGAGATTGTGTAGCTGTGAGATTGTGATAGAAATTTCTATGATGTATGAACTAGCATCAAAGATGGAAAATAGCTACAGGATCAAGAAGGGGCTTGGCCTATTTTCACGACGAATTTTAGTTAATACTTTCTGCAGATGTTTTGTTCTCTTCAGTTTAGTATCTAGAAGAGTAGCTCTGAACTCTGACAATCTATGTATACGTACTGCCTGATTATCCTTAAATCATACAACCTGTTAAGTTCATCAAGCATAGTTTATCTTCAACAATGTGCAGTCACACAAACCTTTGTTCATTATTGTGCCTTTATTCTCTACAGGTTGCATTAGACATGTTTATTTCAATCTTCCATTGCCTTGTCCTTTTCTTTTATTTCTTCAAATGAAGACATGTAAAATTTTGCATTATCTGCTCCCTCCATGTCCTACTCGTGATTTGTGTATTTATTCCTGATTTCAGAAGGAGTATGAGATATTATAAATGTGGATGTAACACTGTGCTCAGTGTCAATTTTCGAAAGATAAGATGATGGTACAATTTAAATCATCCTGCTTGTTGAAAGACACACACGCACACACTCCTGCCCAGAGGATATTAAGACAACTGAATGCCAAGAACGAACACGACACGTGCTGCCCACAACAAGGTGTGCTTCTCTAGAAAGAACTGATAGCAGAAGGATCATAAGTTCAGAACTGATAGCGGATGGACCACAAGTTCAGAACAAGTATATTTATGTATGCAGGTAAAAATTTCAGAAAAGTGCCATTGAAAAATAGAGGCTAGGTATAAAAAGTGTATTCTTGCCAAATTACTTGGTTCCAATACTTGGACCCATCTATCTCATGATAGCTTTTATCTATTCTAAAATTACTCCTGCTATGTAATCGATATGTTGTTTCGAAGTGTGCTGAGAACACTTGTCTAGGAGTACAAACTTGTCATGGTTGGTAACTCTTTGCCTATGATGAGCTCATTTGTTATCATATTTTTTTACAAAGTTTGTTTTTTCTGTTCTCATATGTTCACAGGTACTTCCTGGTTGCAACATTATCCTAAACCTGTTGTTGGCATGATCTTTGAGTAGCTTAAAGAAAGCTGAGGATTTTTTCAGCTTATTTTGTTCAAAGCAAGGGTGCACGAAGGAGAAACAGATGGCAGAAATGAAACACAAAAGGGAAAAGGATCGGAAGCCTGCGACGCATGGGTGTGACCATATGAGGTCATGATTGAATTTCAAGAAAAAAGATGATGACACATATCAGGTCGCTCAGTTTGTTGAAATGCACAGGCACCAGCCTCCCCTCCTACTAGGACAACGTTGGGTGCTCATGTTACTTTCAAAAAGTGGTGCTTGCTGAAATTACTGCATGTGTATTAGAAATCCCCTCTAGGATTGACTTTATCATATTGAATGAGTCATTGCTTTCGAAGCCGGAGGACCGAAGCAAGATGGAGGACACGTTGCTGAAGATGAAAGACGGACTATCAACATGGTGACGCGTGTTTTCTGAAGATCCCGGAGCGTCAAGGATGTTTCTCTTTCTGTTGGACCTTTTGGAACTTGTTCAGTCCGCGCTTTTTATTTCAGAGCTGTTTAGCTCTTTCTGTTTTCTTTCGCTGTAGTGAGTAAGTTGGAGGGTCTGAGGGTAATCTTGCACTTGATCTGTAAAGCTGGTAATCCCAGCAAATGCTACCATATTAAGCTTTCAATATAAGCTAGGCCAGTGTGCCTTTGGTCTAATTCATTGCTTCTGATTTTTCTTTCTCAGACAGTACATCTCCATCATGCACACCATTTGACAGGCAATTTTACTTGCACTGAAAAGTGACTATCAATATCATACAAATATTTAGATAAACTTCTAGTACAATTCAAATTTCAGTTTAAATCAATGTGCTTCAAAGGTACCACTAGGTTGTTCTTACACAGTTTCAACAATACCACAATGACAAGGCTGCATACCATTCTGTGCAGACACCTTTACATAAAAACGATCATGGATGTAAGCTAGCGACAAAGTCATCCCAAGATTTGATACAAAAGGTACCACTGATGCTAAAACTGATTAATAATTAAAGGCTTAGGAAGTGTGAATTTTAGGATTTGCGTGTTGACTTTGCGTGGTTATCTTCAGTTCTTCACACATAGCAACTTAGATAGGGACACCCTCCTGAATTCTTCATAAGATTCCTGTAAATTGTAACTTAACAACATCAGTAGTGCTGAATTCAGAAAAGCATTTCATAACTGAACGCAGTACATCAGAAACTTGCTAGTGAAATATTTGAAATGGATATCAGAACTAGGCAATATATTAAAATCAAGAATATGGCACATTTGGCAACTAGCATAGAGCTGAAATATTCCAAGTCGTTCCTACATTCCAATTTGCCATGCCTAATCAAACACATTTCATTAAGAATCAGAACTCTGCTGCAACTAATAGATATCTCTATCATCAAGCTGAGGATGCTGTCTGAATCCCCACCTGCAAACACAAGTCCATGCAAAATGCATCTGATTCGCGTTGCAATTCATCTTACTTAGACAAGAAAAATATGTTGGTGAAAGAACCATCAAACAAAAATAGTAGTTAAACTATACGGTTGCAGTGCTCTATTTTGTCTTTTATAAGATCTTATAAATATTATCTTGAGTATATTTTCTAAATGTTCTGATTTTTATCATGACACTAAAGCAGATAGTTTGAGAATTATAAGGTCATGTACCTTGTATCACTGTTGTGGTGCTCTGTTTGGGCAATTACGTGAATCATGTAACACAACTTGTTTGCATGTCTTGCACTTGCGTGGAATCCGCTGATTTTTCTTTCTCTTCTCATTCTTGTTTTGCAACGCTCCCTTGTCACGATGCCCTTTGATTCTCTTGATCCTACCCCTAGAACATGTCATTTGGTGGGTGGATGTCAATTTGATCTGGAATGGAACATCCAAGGTATGATTCAAATTCCTCAACCTGGCTCACATTGTTTTCTGGAACCATCTCATTGAGTTTCTGACCAACTGCAATTAGTTCATCTCTTAACAAACACATAGCAGTAGGTGATTGCTTAGCTTGCGTTACT
Organism: Saccharum spontaneum; assembly: GCA_022457205.1. NCBI lineage: Eukaryota > Viridiplantae > Streptophyta > Magnoliopsida > Poales > Poaceae > Saccharum > Saccharum spontaneum. The sequence continues at coordinate 42,438,971 of CM039601.1, read as the reverse complement.
AGTTTTTCCATCTGGTTGCAACACTCGGAAAGCAATTTCTGCGTCCCAGGGTCATTCCTGTTGCTACTGTTTTCCTCCAACAAGGTACCATCCACATCAAACACTGGAATTTTCCTGCAGCCTTGTGTAAACCTTTCTAATAAATAATAGCTTGGGAGCTCATTTATCCTGGTACTTCTTAGAACTGGAATGATATGGCGACATGGTATGCCATGAGTTTCAAACAACATACATGTGCATGTTGCAACCATGGTTGATCTATTATATTGTACAACTCTTGGTCTTCGAGAACCTTCAATGATACCAGTGATTTTGACATCACCCTCTTGTTGCACAGAGTCAATTAGGCAATGGTCCCTAGCAGCTATCACCTCTTTCTGGAAATCACTGAAAACTTCATGGGTGAAAACCTCACTGCCATGCTTCTCTATCCCCCATGTTGTCTTCAGATTGCGGGTTGTGTGAAGGGTAACATTATCCATTTCGAGCTCCTTGTACCATTGTTCTTCCAGTGCCCCATCAAACCTCAGCCAAAACTCAACCGAAGAAAGTTTCCACCCAATTAAGCGAGAGAAGAAAGAATTTGCACTCTCTGACCTTGAGGTGGTCCTCAACAAACCTGACAAAGGTATGTCACTGAAATAAGCTGGCACCCACGATTTTCGTTGCTCAAATTTTGTTGTGAACCATTCATTTCCTTGCAACCTATACTTGGACATAATACTTCCCCATTCTTCCTTGAATTCTGTTGGTGTTTCAGAGGACCAAACACAATGGCTCAAATGTTTGTGGAATTCTTCATCTTCTTTCAACGCTGGCCCAACCTTGTAAAGAACCTTCATCAAAATATGTCACATACATAACCTATGAACAGTTGTGGTAAAAACATCTTGAATTGCAATCTTCATGCTTGGTGCCTCATCAGTAATAATCAGTTTAGGTGCAACACCTCCCATGGCTTTTAGAAATGTATGAAACAGCCACACATATGACTCAGTCTTTTCATTTGATAACATTGCAGCACCAAACAATACACTATTCTTGTGGTGATTCACACCTGTGAAGGGTGTAAAAATCATGCCATACTCATTAGTGCTATATGTAGAGTCAAAAGAGACAAGGTCACCAAAATGAGCATAATTTTTCCTAGATGTTGCATCAGCCCAAAACACATGGACCAACCTACCTTCATCATCCACAACATAGTCAAAATAGAAACCTGGGTTTGCGAGGCTCTTTCTACTCAACTGATCAACAAACATTTGAGCATCAGAAGACTTTATTAATGCCCTCAAAGCACTGTGGTAATTCTGCAAGTCCCTTTTTAAGAACCCAACATTCTCAAAACCCCCTGTACCAACACGAAGGTACCTATATGCTTGTGATGTTCCAATGCTTGCTTTATGACATGTGAACAGTGTGTATTTTGCATGCAACGGAACCTTTCTATTGGACCTTATGAATTGCTGCTTGCTAAGGGTAACAAGTGCATGTGCGTGGTCTTCCTCAAAGTCACAATGTACTTATGGTTATCAGTCCGCTTGATAACAAGCATAGCCTCACACCCACACCTAGGACTTGTTTAGTTTGCGAAATTTTTTGGAAAATGGTACTGTAGCACTTTCGTTGTTATTTGGTAATTAGTGTTCAATCATGGTCTAATTAGGCTTAAAAGATTCGTCTCGTGAATTTCGTCTAAACTGTATAATTAGTTTTATTTTTTTATCTATATTTAATGCTTCATGCATGCGTCCAAAGATTTAATGTAACGGGGAATCTTGAAAAATTTTGCAAAATTTTGGAAACTAAACAGGCCCCTAGTGATTCTTTTCTCATACCTCTTTCGCTTGCTACTAGATTGCATATTCTTGACATCACGAAAACCTTCTTTTGCACAAAAGAAACGCTTGTATAAGACCACTCCATCAACAACCTTGTGCTGCCCAACACGAACTGAAAAACCCACATGATGAGCATAGCGCTTATAGAACTCCTTGGCTGATTCAACATCTGCGAAAGTCATCCCAATGTTTGGTTTCAAGGTGTCATGACATTCTGGAGTATAAGATGAACCCTACAACATACATGGTAGATGTCAAATAACACGCCTCTTCTAAAAAGGTATTGAAAGTACATAGTTGCATGAAACTCACACAGAACGGGATGCTGAAGGACTCCTGTGGTGTGGTACATTCACGAGCTGGAATAATAGGAGCAATTGACTCAACATCAGAGTGTACATCACTAAAATCCAATGGCCTTGTCATGCTCACTTCAGCCTCAAAGATCATCGTAGCTGCAAGATTACAGAAACAAGAGGGACAAATTATGAAATAAATAAGGTGGACACAACAGAAACAAAATGGTTGATTTATGCTTGACTGAACTAAGAACATTGCATTGCGGTTAACTACTTTTTTCTCAAATAGAAGCAACAAAGAACTCAAAGGTGGTAAACCAATCATGGACTGTGCATCGTAGATGCCAAGCTGTGGTTAAAATTGGCACGAACAAATAGAAAAAACAACAACTTAAAGTAGCATAGAAGAATTTTACTCGAACATAACACATTGTGATCTTGACATTTCGTCCAGGTTTTGTTAAGAAGTACAGAGTTCAGCATTATTTGTTATGTTCCTAAAAGGAATACAAAGGATCTTATTAGGAAGACTATATTGCTGCACTGGACAAACAATTCAGACAAAAAGTCTTGCTTATTTAACAAGTTTAGATCCAAAAGAGGCAAGAGAGAACAATCCAGTCCTTTTCACCAAGAACCAACAGCAGGCAGGGTTGCAGATGTTCATGTGTTCATCCTAATACCACTGTTAACACATCCACACTGAAATACTGAATACACACACTGAGAGTACTACTATTGTTCTTGTTCAATTGGTAAGGTTATTGTATTTGTACGTACTGGACTGGACTGGCTTGCTCGCCGTGTCATCGTCCTAGGAAATTTAGAAACCCATTTGCTCAGTAATCAGACTAGCACTAGCACATCAGGACAATGGACAAGGAACCAACGATTCAGCAAGAGCCTGTCAATGCTGCAATGCCAACAAGCCATACGTACTGTTAATCTCATGCTGAAACTGCTCAGAAAGTAGAGTTCAATTAGATCGATCTTGGGGGGAGGAGGACGAAGGTTCTCGATGCAGATCGACAGAGCCCCGTTGTCCTCGCCGACACTACAAATTGGAGTGACCAACCGAAGAAAATTGAAGAAAATTCAGTGGTTACTGTTTAAAATGTTGAGTACTATTTAAATTCAGGAATATAAATAGCGCACCGGAGTGACTCAGACAAACACCCAAATTCCTTACTATGCCATCACTATGCGTCTTCGGAATTATTAGAATATTTTATTATAAGCGACAGCCGATGGATGCAGAATGGATTAAAATATATTAAATGACCTATTTGACGAGAACAACGTGCGTGATTATTATCTACGTGATCAGCGAGTATGCGGATTATGCGTGCGTGTGATTCACATGATTTTTGTAAGCTGGCGAGACCAAAGAATCAGCCAGTGGTGATACTTATGCTTGTGTCAGTCCTACTCGGTACTCACCGTATGCATCACTAGCTCGCTTCAGAACCAGGCTAACCAACTCTTTTCTCTCGCTATCCCTAGCCACGAACACATAGGACTCAGGCTCTATCGTCTCCTCAGACAGTTCCATCCGAATGGAACACTTCTCTGCGCAAACAAGGTTTTCTACAAACGCCACTATCAGGGCTAACATGAGAACAACACACGCAGATGTTTCTCCTCTAGGGTCCCTAGCATAGAGACCTTGCCCCATATGAATGAGCTTAAAGGAAAACATGGATTAAAATAGAAAAGCTTAATTCATTTTCATAGAGCAAGCTTGCATATAACTTTTTCTTTTGGAAAATCCCAAACACTTACCACAAACCTTAGGGATTACCTTAAAAGTGCAAAAAGATCACGGGAACTTCCTTTATTCTCTAATTTACAACACTGACGGAGTAGTACTTAATTAGGTGACTAATTTACAGGCGGTGGTGGATGAGCTCAGAGGACTTGTGAGTTCATGCTATGCATGGTGCATGTGGAGTGGTCTTCTTCTGTTGTGATGTTGTCGATGGTGTTGTGTGTCTTCGGATGTTGAATGGAGGTGCTTTTAAAGAGCGAGAGGAGCCTTCTGGATTGTCTTCGAGCTTATCTTCTGGCGTCCTTCATGCTTATCTGCTGGATTGCCTTCGAGGCGAAGGCTTTAATTATCATCTTCTACTGTTGCCTGGACAGCTGGATGGTGTGCTGTCTTCAATAATTGTCCTGACTACAGTATTGTCACTGTGTATTCCTTTTGTGTTGTCCTCTGACAGGCATTATCTTCACATGTATTTTTGGGCTTTTTCTAGGTATGGTCTTCCACACCCGAATGATTGATGTGCAAACATCAAATCACAAATCAAGGCATGTGTATATTATCTAACTGATTGCATAGTAAGGAATTTGGATGCTTGCTTGAGTCACTCCGGTGCATTGTTCATATTCTTGAATTTAAATAGTACCTAGCATTTTGAATAGTAACCGCTGAATTTAAATAGTGATGTAAATAGTAACTCACAAATTTTGAATTTGGATTTGAATTTTAAGGTTGTGTTTGTATCCCCTGTGTTTCCTGTAGTAGTATCGGAGCCTGGTTAATAAAATTTGAATTTAAGGGATTTACTAAAATTATTGATAATGGAATTAGACTTAGACAATGAAATGAAACATTATGAATAAAAGTTAAGCAAAATTCGTGATGAATATAAAAACTCTATGATATGTGAATGGAATGCTATAAGGGAAAAAGAACTATATTTTATACAGAAAATATATAATCTTAATAACATCAAGGAGGAAAGAGAACTAGAGAATAAATATTTTAAAACACATGTAGAAATAAAGAAACATGAAGTTGAGTTAAAAAATAAAGATAAAGGTACTAATAATGTTGAAGAAGTTGTGTAGAATAATATCTTAGATTGTGTTACAAATGAAGAAGAAGAGTTAGAAATTAATCAACAGTTTTTATTAGAAAGTTATGTAGAAGAAGAAGAAAATAATGCTCAAAGTTATAATGATTTTATAAATTCCTTAGGTGATGAATAATTATGCAATCTAGATAATGCTATGGAAGGATTAGATATAATATCTAATAATTCAATAGATGCAAAAATTGAATTAATGGATCAAGAGAGCTGTAAGCATGGTTGATAAAAGGAAGAGGTGATTATAATATAAAATGTGTTTTTTTGTATATACTACCCTAGTCAAGAAAATAGATTTACATGTAGTAAATGCTTAAAGCAAGCTTGTATCTCATGCTTAAAAATAAATAATTTGAAATGGAGACAAGAGGTAGAGTTAGAACCAGATGATAAAATATTATCAAGCAAAGTCAGAAATTTAAAAAAGAGAATAAATAATTTAGAAGCAGAATTACAAGAACTAAGAAGTAAGATAGAATTCAATGAAGAAAGTAAGACTGAAGAAAATATTATTGGCAATACTGAGTTAAAGGATCAAGCACTAACAAATAGAAAAAATGATAAGATCAAATAATTAAAAGATGCCATAATAAACTTTGGGAGCAAATATATAGTTAAGCTACCATTTAAAGAGATAGTAGGAAAAAATATTAGCATTGGTAGATACTGGTTGTACTAAGAATATTATACATGATAAATATTTTGCAAAATGTCTAGAAATAGTTCATACAATAGATCAAGATAAAGCAGAAATATCTACTGATATGTCTAGAATTAAAAGGGCTCATAATCAATTAGCTTATAATGTTGAAATACAAATAAATAATACAAGATACATAATAGATGAAATTACAATAAGAGATCTATCTATGATAAATGTTGACATGTTATTAGGATTAAGATTTTTACAATATTCAGTACAAACAACGATCATACATGAGCAGGGAATTACATTCATTCCTCATCGAGATAATATTCCATATATAACAGAAATACGTAAATCTATAAATTCTAATTTAGATATTAAAGAATCTAAAAATTATAGAGATGAAGAGTTAGGAGAAAATATAGTAGTATTTCATATAGCAAATTCAAATATAGAATGAATTAGTTTGCAATCACTAGCACCAAATTAGTATAGGGATATAAAATCTAAAAAAGACATAGATAAGATAATACAAAGATTAGAAGATATTCAAATAATTAGAGAAATACCAATGAAGCATTGGGATAAAAATGGCATAGTCTGTGAAATTAATATAATAAACCCAAACTATATAATTAAGACTAGTCCCATAGAAGCAACACCTAAAGATATAGAAGAATTTAAAATGCATATAGAAGAATTACCAAAGTTAGGAGCCATAAGAGAAAACCGAAGTCCTCATAGATCAGCAACATTTATAGTTAGAAATCATGCTGAAATAGCTAGAGAAAAATCAAGAATGGTTATTAATTATAAAAGACTAAATGATAATAATATAGATGATAGATATAATATCTCAAATAAGCAAGAATGGATAAATAGGATACAGGATGTAAATATTTCTCAAAATTTGATTTAAAAGCTAGATTTTGGCAAGTAAAAATGGCAGAAGAATCAATAGAATGGACAACTTTCACATGTCCCAAGGTCATTTTGAATGGCTAGTGATGCCATTAGGATTAAAAAATGCCCCAGCCTTATTTCAAAGAAAAATGTAAAATATCTTTAATGAAAATCAAAAATCATATTTGTCTATATTGATGATATTTTAATCTTTTCAAAATCTTATAAAGAGCATATAGCTCATTTAGAAACATTTTTTTAGACAGGTAGAGCAGCATGGATTAATACTCTTTAAAAGAAAAATGAAAATATGCAAAGAAAAGATAAATTTCTTAGGTCTTGAAATTGGAGATGGAAAGATTCATTTACAAGATCATATTGCAAAGAAAATTTTATAATTTCCTGATGTCATGAATGATAAAAAGACTCTACAATAATTCTTAGGAATAGTAAATTATGTTAGAAATTATATTGAGAATTTAGCAAAGCTAGCTGATCCACTATATGCAAAGTTAAGAAAAAATGGGCAAAAACATTTTAACTTTGAAGACATAAAACTAGTAAGAATTATAAAAGAAAGGGTCAAAAATTTAAAACCCTAAGAACTATCTTTAGATGATAATTATTTTATTATAAAGATAGATGCATCAGAATTAGGATGGGGTGCAATACTTAAGCAAAAGCCGCACAAATACTCATCAAAATTAGAAGAAAAAATATGTAGATATGCTTCAGGTAAATATAAGTTAAAAGCAATAAATAATACAGATAGAGAAATTCTAGCTGTCATCAATACAATAAATGCTTTTACATTATACTTAGGATTCAAAGAGTTCACAGTAAGGACAGACTGTGAAGCTATATACAAATATTATAATAAAGTTAATAGTAAGAAAAATTCAACTAGGTGATGGGTTCTATTTGAATATATTATTACTGGAAATATTTATAAAGTAATATTTGAGCATATAAAAGGAAAAGATAATACTTTACCTGATATATTTTCACAATCATCTATTTTACAGAAATGAAGAAAGGAGCAAGTCCTATCGGAGGTGAATATTTCAGTTTTGGAACTGATAATAAGTTAAGAATTTTCCCACCAAATATATTTAAATTTAAGCCTCGAGACCATATTGTTCTAGATGAAATACAAGAATGTATTTTAGATAATTTTTTATTCCAATACAATAATAAGAGAGAAGACAGAGACTATATGCTAGCAATATTAAATAGCTTAGCTGAATACTTTTGTAACACCCTAAAATTTGAAGAAAAGAAAAATAGGGAAAATGTGATTTTTATATTTATTTCTGTGAAGCATGCAATTATAGAATAAGAATAATTTTATAAATTTAAAATCAAATATAAGGGTAGAAACATGATTGAGCATTCATGCTGCTGCATTTGGAGTTTTGCATTGAGTGGTTTGAATCAAATTCAAATTTGATTTCAAAATCATTTGAAAAATGGATTTAAAAAAAAAAAAGAAAAAGGAATTCTTCTTACCGGGCCGCCTCCTTCCCCGCAGCCCAGCTTCCCGGCCCGCTTCAGCGGCCCGGCTTCCCTCCTTCTCCCCGCGCGCCGCCTCTCCTTGGGCCGGCCGAGCCCAGCGAAACGGCCCAGCTCGCGCGCTGCCGACTTCCTCCTCTCTGTGTCGCCGACAGGTGGGTCCCCTTTGTCAGCGTCATCGTCCACCTTCCTTTCTTCTTCCTCTGGCTTTCCATCGGCGAAGCTCACCTTCCCTCCCTCTCCGATCCGATTCGACGGCTTGAATCTCCCTCCTTTCCATAGATAGCGGGTCCCCGAGCTATAAAACGGAGCCCTCGGCCCTCCTCGCTCCTCATCCCACCCAAAGCCGCAGCAAAAACCGTCTAGGGTTGCCTCGCCGCGAGCTCCGCCTCCACCGCCGCCTTGCCGAGCTAGCCGTCGCTCTCCAGCTGCTCCTCGGTCACGTGTTCGCGCGGGGTAAGATCGCGATGATGTGCTCTTTCGTTTGGTGCCCTCGGTTCGGTGTTTGGTGATCGGGAGCGCCTTCTTCGCGAACTCCGGCGAGTTCGGTTTTCACCGGTCATGGCGCCGCCGCCTGGGCTACTGTGGCCGCCGGCGGAATCTTCCCTCTCTCCTCCGATCCAATCCCGTCCGTCCAAATCTAATCCAACGGTTGTAAATCAAGGATACCGTTTCGGCGGTTGTTTTTGCTAAAGAGTCCCTGTTGTTTTCAAGTATAGAACCCGCAGTCCAAAGCGTATTCGGGAAAATACGTTTTTAATAAAAGAAAACGTAATTCGTTTCGGAAAAAGAAAAATACGCTTTCTGTTAATTACAGTTTTGCCACTGAGATTGTTTTAGCCGTAGAATCTTCGTTTTAACTCCGATTTGATCCATTCAAATTGCGTTAGATTCATATTTGCGAGCTCTATCTAATGGTGTAACTGTACAGTAGGTTTAGATTAATTTATTTTCGAGATTTAATTAAAGTATTTATTTTTCTATAGGAAATCTTCGGAAATTCATAACTTTGTCGTTTTAGATCCGTTTTTCGTGATCTTCGCGTCTGTGTGATCCTAGCGAGTTGTAGATTCATTTTAAAGACTTTTTATTTTATTTTCTTACTGTTGATGTATTGTTCTAATTATAGTCTTGTTTGTCTATGCATGATTGCCTCTGGATGTGTGTTGTTGATAATGGTTGATCGAGTATAGACGGTGAGCAATTCGTTGGAGATCAAGAGCCTTACTACGAGCAAGATCTTCAGGACCAGTTTGAGCAAGGCAAGTATAGCATGGGATTATCCTTGTTGTCCTATTCACCTTATGCAATTAAAATCATTATGCATTTATTCCTTGTTAAGGATGACTTAGAGATTGATCCTATACCTTGATACCTATTATGATGCATTGATTAGTAGGGCTAGTGCTTAAACATGGACTATGATCATGTAAAATTGATTAAAGGAATATGCAATAAACATTTAAAATATGATTTTGATTCTTGTATAAAGGGGATTAGAGCATGTGTGTTGTTTTGTTGCTCTTATTGCTCTCCATAAGGACTCATCTATAAGCGACAATCCGGGATTTACAGTACAACTGTGAGGGCTATATGGCTCTGGCTTTAGCTCAGTATGAGGACCTTTTCTAGCTTGTTAGAGGTTACCCTTGTGGCGCAAATGGGGTAAAGCAGACCGTGGATCTCTGCGTGTGTATCACACGGACTGACTTCTGAAACCTAGCGGCCCTAACTTGTTAGACGAACCTTTGAAAGGCTTCATAGTGATTCCCTGCCTGCTCACCTTGGAAGTGTTTTGGGAGTAATTAACCCGGGCATATGGGTAACACGACTCACAGTGAAAGTGTACAACCTCTGCAGAGTGTAGAACTGTTATAACAGCCGTGCTCACGGTCACGAGTGGCCTTGGACCCTTATGGAATAGTTGAATAATTGTTTATGTTTATGTTTTTGCTATTCATTAATCATTTCACATGGATCATATGTTTATTGTTTACATTGAGACCTATTGATGCTATTGATATGCTAAAATCATGTTAACTAAAAGCTACATGCTGATAAACCCATGATTATGCCTATTTGAGCCTCATGAACCCCATGTTACACTTGTTGAGTACGAGATGTACTTACGCTTGTTTATTCTTCTTATTTGGATAAAAATCCCGGATGGGTAACAGATGGAGGTAATAGCGACTACTACGCCTACTTCCCTGAGAATTACTAGTCTTGCTGTCAACCAGTCAATGTACCTGTGACTGGAGCTACCACGAGAGAGATTTTTATTTATACTTCCGCTACATTTGTGTTAAGACTATGTGTTAAATATCGTGATGTAATAACATTTGCCATGATACTTCTGTTATAATTTGTGAACTTATGTGTGATTGATCTCTGGGCGCACATAAGGGTAAGCATTCCATTTGGTCGATAAATGGGTGTGACAAATTGGTATCAAAGCTCTTGTTGACTGTAGGACGCAAGCCTAGTTAGCAATAGTCGAAGTAGTGTCATCTTTACACTATTTTTATGCTCACTATCTTGCTCTTGATATTTGATAAATTTTTATGCTTCTTATGTCTCATTCTATTACGAAATTTTGCCTCTATTCTAACTTCATCTAAAAATTCTGTAGATGACTCGTGACCGTAAGACTGCCCGCATCAGCGTTGGAGGATACTACCCACCTCGTGTCCTGTTTGCAACTGAAGAGCCACAAGAGCCAGAACCTCAGGAGCAAGAGAAGACCCCTGTAGTACCAGCACCAGCACCTCCCCAGGAAGAGATTGAGCCTGAAGAAGATCCAGAAATAGTTGAGGTTGAAGATGGTGAGGAGGAGGATAATGGAGGAGAACAACCCCCGTCTCCACCACATGAAGCTCCTGAAGATATGCCACCTCCCCCAATGGGGTGGACTGTGAGGATCTACCATAGGAATGGAGGGGATGCTGTCTCTCATGTTCGCCTAGTGGCGATGCTCACTGCTTACTTCGCGGATTGGCATCCAGCTGTGGAGTACGTCTGCTGGGAGTACACTCATCCACTAGAGAGCACGTACTGGAAGGCAAGGGCAAGCATTTTTACACACAAGCAAGACAAGGGGGCATATCAGCTGGACAGGATGTTCTCTCATGTGGGACATCGAGCCACCATTGAGGATAGCATTGAAGATGCTGCTTTTGAAGCATGTATGGGTCTTCGCTATCTTCGCTTTAACCTCATGAAGCATGACATCCATCGCTTCCTTCCTCGTGCACACCCCGAGCTTGGTTGGGCTATGACAGATCCAGTGCAGCTAGAGCCACTACCTCGGGTGATGGTGAACTTTGTCTATGACATGATGGACAGGAAGCTGCAACTAGAAGAGATGGTAAGGACACAAGGGAAGACTATCAAGAGATGCCAAGCAACCATTGATGAGCTCCGAGCAAACCAAGGCTTGCCCAAGATCTACGAGGAGTTAGAGCATGAGCCACTTCCTTAGGAAGTAGGAGTCCTTTTATGTAATAAGAACGTTCTTAGTAACGTCAGTTGAGTCAGTCGAGTCTGTCGTGTGGTTTGAACTTTGGTGTGCTAGTTGTTTTATTATTATGCTTATGTGTGAGTTGGATCTTTGTTTGAGTGTCTGGACTTGTAGGCATGTCTACAAGTTCCATTATTAAGAATAATAAGTTTACTAGTCAAAGAATAATAGTTGGGTTTGATAGTATCTCGTTTCTGTCCTTACTGTTTTCTGGAGCAGTCTCTGATGTTTCTGTTATAGTTTAAAAATGGTTCGTGCAAAATTTATGAAATTTTTATGAGAGAAACTAGACTCAAGCATCTTTCAAATCCCACTGGAATCACCTTTTTATCTAATCTGGTTCGAGAGATATAATTTTCACAAGATAAAGTTTCTGCACAGTCTGGAATTTGGAACAGTTTCTGTTACGCCTCATTATTCATAGACTTAACGACAGAATCTGGTCTTGAGGTCTGAATAGAAATTGTGGATAATTTCATAAGCTTTCCAACCATGTACAGCACGCCTCTTTTGGACTTCTGTAGCCCGAGATATGATTGAAATACTGAACTGTCAATATTGCTACTCGTCCAGAAAACTTTCAGATCTCATTCTTAATCTTATAAGTGGTTGATAAACTGGATTTCTTAAAGTTTGCATGTTTATGGGTGGCAGATGGCCGGAAGAGGAAGAGGCAGAGGTCGTGGCAACATTCCCCCGAATCCACCACCACCACCGCCACCAACTATTGAGCAATTGCTGGCAGTACAGACGCAGTTGATGCAACAACTGGTGCAGAATCAGCAAAATCAGCCAGTTGCTGGAGTTCAACCACGTGACAAGCGTGGTGAATTTTTGAAGGGTCGTCCCCCAGTGTTCACACATGCTGCTGATCCTTTGGAGGCCGATGATTGGCTTCGTGCTGTGGAGAAACAACTCACCATAGCACAATGTGATGACCGACAGAAGGTGTTGTTCGCTTCTGGGCAACTTCAGGGAGAAGCTCAAGATTGGTGGGAGTCATATGAGTATGGCCGTCCTGCTAATGCTCCTGCAGTCACCTGGCAGGAGTTTAGAGAGAACTTCAGGGCTTACCATATACCTGAAGGGATGATAGAATTGAAGGCGGAGGAATTCAGGAACCTGACCCAAGGGTCGATGTCTGTAGCTGAGTACCGTGACAAGTTTGCTCAACTGTCACGATATGCTCCGCATGAGGTGGCCAATGACAATGATAAGCAGCGCCGCTTCTTGAAGGGATTATATGATGGACTACAGTTGCAGTTGATGTCCAATACCTATCCCAATTTTCAGACGCTTGTGAACCGCGCTATTGTGGTGGACAACAAGCGCAAAGAAATGGATGCCAAGAGGAAGAGGTTACAGGGACAAGCCTCCAACAGCAACACCCGTCCACGCACTGGCTTCCAACAGAATATTCAGCAGAGACCTCCTACTGGACAGTGGAACCGTGGTCAGACCCCATTTCGTGGACAGTTCCCTCAACGTCCCCCATTTCAGCCACAAAGTAGCAACCAACGTCCACCACAGCAGAATGGGAATCAAGTGCAGCGCCAGGGTCCTTCCAACAACACTCCTACAAAGACCAGTGCTCCCAACACTCCCAACAGGTGTTTCCGTTGTGGAAAAGAAGGTCACTTGTCTTTCAACTGCCCTGAGAAGCCTAACCAGCAGACTCCCCAGAGACAGGGCAGCCACCAGAAGCTCGCACTTAACTCGGGAAGGGTGAATCACTTGTCCCAGGAAACTGCAGTGGAGGAGCCAGAAGTTATGCTTGGTACGTTCGATGTCCACTCTACTCCCGCCACTGTTCTTTTTGATTCTGGAGCATCACATTCTTTCATATCACAATCATTTGTTAGAATACATAGAATCCATTTGTGTGCTATGAAGAACCCTATCTTAGTAAACTCACCGGGTGGAAGCATGCCAGCATCTTATCGCTGTCTTCCCATTAGTCTCAACTTAAGGGGGGTAGAGTTTTCAGTTAGCCCAATAGTTTTGAGAACAGCTGGGATTGATCTTATACTGGGAATGGATTGGATGACCCAACAACAAGCAGAGATTCAGTGTAAGGATAAATCGGTTGTGCTGACTACACCAAAGGGGGATAGGATCAAGGTTGAAGTCAAAGTGCAAAAACAAGCGACCGCTACAGTGAACCAGCTCAATAATGGTGCTAATCAGGAGGACCCAGTTGTGGAGGAATTTCCAGATGTGTTTCCGGAGGATTTGCCAGGTATGCCACCAGACCGTGATATTGAATTTATTATTGAATTATTACCTGGAACTGCACCTATAGCTAAGCGTCCATATAGAATGGGAGTAAATGAACTAGAAGAACTTAAGAAACAAATTAAGGAATTACAGGATAAGGGTTTTATTCGTCCTAGTTCGTCACCATGGGGTGCACCAGTAATTTTTGTGGATAAGAAAGATGGAACTCAGAGGATGTGTGTAGATTATCGGTCTCTTAATGAGGTTACCATTAAGAACAAGTACCCATTGCCTAGAATTGATGACCTGTTTGATCAGTTGAGAGGAGCTTGTGTATTTTCCAAGATTGACCTTCGTTCTGGATATCATCAATTGAAGATTCGTGCCAGAGATATACCCAAGACAGCATTTACTACACGTTATGGGTTATACGAGTATACAGTGATGTCCTTTGGTTTGACTAATGCTCCTGCATACTTCATGTATTTAATGAATAAGGTGTTCATGGAATATCTGGACAAGTTTGTAGTGGTATTCATTGATGATATACTAGTGTTTTCCAAGACGGAGGAAGAACATGCTGAACATTTGAGGTTGGTCTTGCAGAAGCTCAGAGAACACCAACTATATGCAAAAAGGAGTAAATGTGAGTTTTGGCTTAAGGAAGTTTCTTTTCTGGGTCACATCGTTTCAAATGGAGGAATATCAGTAGATCCTGGCAAGGTGAAGGATGTATTGAATTGGAAACCACCTACCAATGCAAGTGAGATCCGTAGCTTTTTGGGATTGGCTGGTTATTATAGAAGGTTTATAGAGGGATTTTCCAAGCTTGCAAAACCAATGACTGCATTGTTGGAAAAGAATGCTAAGTTTGTGTGGTCCGAGAAGTGTCAGGTTAATTTTGAGGAATTAAAGAAAAGATTGACTACTGCACCTGTCTTAGTTTTGCCAGACCTGAATAAACCTTTCTCTATCTATTGTGATGCATCTCGATTAGGATTGGGATGTGTTTTGATGCAAGAAGGTAGAGTTGTGGCATATGCATCGAGGCAGTTAAGGAAGCATGAGTTAAATTACCCTACTCATGATTTGGAATTGGCTGCAGTGGTTCATGCATTAAAGATATGGAGGCATTATTTGATTGGACATAAAAGTGATATATACACTGATCACAAGAGTCTCAAGTATATCTTCACTCAAACAGATCTGAACTTGAGGCAGCGTAGATGGTTGGAGTTGATAAAAGACTATGATCTAGAGGTACATTATCATCCCGGAAAGGCCAACGTGGTCGCTGATGCTCTTAGTAGGAAGAGTTATGCAAATGAAATACAAGTAATGCCTATGCCTAAGGAATTGTGTGCTGAGTGTAAGCATCTGAACTTAGGATTTACTACTAATGCAGTGGAACTAGTATTGGAGCCTACTCTGGAGCAAGAAATCCGTAAAGGTCAGCTGAAAGATGAAAAGTTGAGAGAGATAGCTGAAAACATAGCGAAAGGAAAATCTCCAGGATTTCGTAAGGATGGGAATGGTACGCTTTGGTTCGGAAAAAGGCTATGTGTGCCCGAAGATAGGGATATACGAATGGCAATTCTGCGTGAAGCTCATGAGTCAGCTTATTCCATACATCCTGGTAGTACTAAGATGTATTTAGATCTGAAAGAGAAATATTGGTGGTATGGTTTAAAGAGAGACGTAGCTGAGTACGTTGCTTTGTGTGACACATGTCAAAGGGTGAAAGCGGAACATCAAAGACCTGCAGGATTGTTACAACCTATGCAGATACCTGAGTGGAAATGGGAAGAGGTTGGTATGGATTTTATAGTTGGGTTACCGCGGACTCAACGAGGATATGATTCAATTTGGGTGATAGTGGACCGTCTGACTAAGGTTGCTCATTTTCTGCCTGTGAAGACTACATATAGCAGTGCGAAACTGGCAGAGTTGTATATGGAAAGAATAGTGAGTTTACACGGAGTTCCTAAGAAGATTGTGTCTGATCGAGGTACTCAATTTACATCTCACTATTGGCAAAAGATACATGAATCATTGGGGACCAAACTAAATTTCAGTACAGCTTATCATCCTCAGACAGATGGTCAAACAGAGAGAATTAATCAGATATTGGAAGATATGTTGAGAGCTTGTGCTCTACAATATGGTACTAGCTGGGATAAGAGTTTGCCATACGCAGAGTTCTCTTATAACAATAGTTACCAGAAGAGTCTTCAAATGGCACCGTTTGAGGCTCTGTATGGACGAAAGTGTAGGACCCCGTTGTTCTGGAATCAGACAGGGGAAAGTCAAGTGTTTGGACCTGATGTATTAAAGGATGCTGAAAAGAAAGTAAGAATGATTAGAGATAATCTAAAGATAGCCCAGTCTAGACAGAAAAGTTATGCTGATACTCGCAGAAGAGAGTTGACATTTGAGGTAGGAGATTATGTCTACTTGAAAGTGTCACCCATGAGAAGTGTGAAGAGATTTAACATGAAGGGTAAATTGGCACCAAGATATATTGGACCTTTCAAGATTATAGAGAGACGTGGTGAAGTGGCATATCAATTGGAATTACCCGAGAGTCTGGCAGGTGTACATGATGTGTTCCATGTGTCACAGTTGAAGAAATGTTTGCGAGTACCAGAAGAACAGATTCCGATAGAGGAACTCACTGTTAAGGAGGATCTTACATATGAGGAGTTTCCGGTTAAGATTTTGGAGACTGCGGACAGAGTCACAAGAAGTAGAACAATTAAGATGTGTAAAGTACAGTGGAATCGGTATACTGCAGAAGAGGCTACTTGGGAACGAGAAGAGGATCTGAGAAAAACCTACCCGCAACTGTTTGAGTAAGCATCGGTCGAATCTCGGGGCGAGATTCATTTTAAGGGGGGTAGAATTGTAACACCCTAAAATTTGAAGAAAAGAAAAATAGGGAAAATGTGATTTTTATATTTATTTCTGTGAAGCATGCAATTATAGAATAAGAATAATTTTATAAATTTAAAATCAAATATAAGGGTACAAACATGATTGAGCATTCATGCTGCTGCATTTGGAGTTTTGCATTGAGTGGTTTGAATCAAATTCAAATTTGATTTCAAAATCATTTGAAAAATGGATTTAAAAAAAAAAAGAAAAAGGAATTCTTCTTACCGGGCCGCCTCCTTCCCCGCAGCCCAGCTTCCCGGCCCGCTTCAGCGGCCCGGCTTCCCTCCTTCTCCCCGCGCGCCGCCTCTCCTTGGGCCGGCCGAGCCCAGCGAAACGGCCCAGCTCGCGCGCTGCCGACTTCCTCCTCTCTGTGTCGCCGACAGGTGGGTCCCCTTTGTCAGCGTCATCGTCCACCTTCCTTTCTTCTTCCTCTGGCTTTCCATCGGCGAAGCTCACCTTCCCTCCCTCTCCGATCCGATTCGACGGCTTGAATCTCCCTCCTTTCCATAGATAGCGGGTCCCCGAGCTATAAAACGGAGCCCTCGGCCCTCCTCGCTCCTCATCCCACCCAAAGCCGCAGCAAAAACCGTCTAGGGTTGCCTCGCCGCGAGCTCCGCCTCCACCGCCGCCTTGCCGAGCTAGCCGTCGCTCTCCAGCTTCTCCTCGGTCACGTGTTCGCGCGGGGTAAGATCGCGATGATGTGCTCTTTCGTTTGGTGCCCTCGGTTCGGTGTTTGGTGATCGGGAGCGCCTTCTTCGCGAACTCCGGCGAGTTCGGTTTTCACCGGTCATGGCGCCGCCGCCTGGGCTACTGTGGCCGCCGGCGGAATCTTCCCTCTCTCCTCCGATCCAATCCCGTCCGTCCAAATCTAATCCAACGGTTGTAAATCAAGGATACCGGTTCGGCGGTTGTTTTTGCTAAAGAGTCCCTGTTGTTTTCAAGTATAGAACCCGCAGTCCAAAGCGTATTCGGGAAAATACGTTTTTAATAAAAGAAAACGTAATTCGTTTCGGAAAAAGAAAAATACGCTTTCTGTTAATTACAGTTTTGCCACTGAGATTGTTTTAGCCGTAGAATCTTCGTTTTAACTCCGATTTGATCCATTCAAATTGCGTTAGATTCATATTTGCGAGCTCTATCTAATGGTGTAACTGTACAGTAGGTTTAGATTAATTTATTTTCGAGATTTAATTAAAGTATTTATTTTTCTATAGGAAATCTTCGGAAATTCATAACTTTGTCGTTTTAGATCCGTTTTTCGTGATCTTCGCGTCTGTGTGATCCTAGCGAGTTGTAGATTCATTTTAAAGACTTTTTATTTTATTTTCTTACTGTTGATGTATTGTTCTAATTATAGTCTTGTTTGTCTATGCATGATTGCCTCTGGATGTGTGTTGTTGATAATGGTTGATCGAGTATAGACGGTGAGCAATTCGTTGGAGATCAAGAGCCTTACTACGAGCAAGATCTTCAGGACCAGTTTGAGCAAGGCAAGTATAGCATGTGATTATCCTTGTTGTCCTATTCACCTTATGCAATTAAAATCATTATGCATTTATTCCTTGTTAAGGATGACTTAGAGATTGATCCTATACCTTGATACCTATTATGATGCATTGATTAGTAGGGCTAGTGCTTAAACATGGACTATGATCATGTAAAATTGATTAAAGGAATATGCAATAAACATTTAAAATATGATTTTGATTCTTGTATAAAGGGGATTAGAGCATGTGTGTTGTTTTGTTGCTCTAATTGCTCTCCATAAGGACTCATCTATAAGCGACAATCCGGGATTTACAGTACAACTGTGAGGGCTATATGGCTCTGGCTTTAGCTCAGTATGAGGACCTTTTCTAGCTTGTTAGAGGTTACCCTTGTGGCGCAAATGGGGTAAAGCAGACCGTGGATCTCTGCGTGTGTATCACACGGACTGACTTCTGAAACCTAGCGGCCCTAACTTGTTAGACGAACCTTTGAAAGGCTTCATAGTGATTCCCTGCCTGCTCACCTTGGAAGTGTTTTGGGAGTAATTAACCCGGGCATATGGGTAACACGACTCACAGTGAAAGTGTACAACCTCTGCAGAGTGTAGAACTGTTATAACAGCCGTGCTCACGGTCACGAGTGGCCTTGGACCCTTATGGAATAGTTGATTAATTGTTTATGTTTATGTTTTTGCTATTCATTAATCATTTCACATGGATCATATGTTTATTGTTTACATTGAGACCTATTGATGCTATTGATATGCTAAAATCATGTTAACTAAAAGCTACATGCTGATAAACCCATGATTATGCCTATTTGAGCCTCATGGACCCCATGTTACACTTGTTGAGTACGAGATGTACTTACGCTTGTTTATTCTTCTTATTTGGATAAAAATCCCGGATGGGTAACAGATGGAGGTAATAGCGACTACTACGCCTACTTCCCTGAGGATTACTAGTCTTGCTGTCAACCAGTCAATGTACCTGTGACTGGAGCTACCACGAGAGAGATTTTTATTTATACTTCCGCTACATTTGTGTTAAGACTATGTGTTAAATATCGTGATGTAATAACATTTGCCATGATACTTCTGTTATAATTTGTGAACTTATGTGTGATTGATCTCTGGGCGCACATAAGGGTAAGCATTCCATTTGGTCGATAAATGGGTGTGACAACTTTTATATGATTAATGGAAAAATACAGCCAAAAGAATCATCTGGAAATATAGAGAAAAAACCCATATATGTTATATATAGAGGAAAAGCATCAGGAATATATAACATTTGAATCAATTATAGCTCAACAAGTCGAAAGAGAAAATGATGGAGGAGTATCATGCAAAAAATATTTAAATATTGATCAAGCTCTTTCATATGCCAGAAGTATTTTGGGAGTAAACTATTTCATAGAACCAATAGCAAAAGATTATATTTAAAAATACAAAAGGGCAAAAGATGTGAAGATAAATTTGCTAGGAATAAATATAAGAGAAGAAAAATCTTCAAAAATACCTACATATAAAGATGTTGTGAAGAGAAAAACAGAATTACTGAAGGATGAAATTATTGAAAAAAGTTAAAAGAAAAGCTTGAATCAATAATTTTTCGGTTAAAAAAAATATAATGGAAGAATATAACACCCTAAAATTTTGAAAGAATTAAAAATAGGAAAAATATGATTTTTTATGTATTTTTGTGAGCATGCAAACTTAGAATAATAATAATTTTTATAAATTTAAGATCAAATATAAGGGTAGAAACATGATTGAGCATTCATGCTGCTGCATTTGAAATTTTGTATTGAGTGGTTTGAATTAAATTCAAAATACAAAATCTTTTGGAAAATGGTTTTGAAAAACTGGAAAAGAAAAAAAAAAGAAAAGGAAAATCAGTTTCATTCGGAATTCGGCCCGCCAGCGTTGCCTCGGCCTGCCCAGCGCGCGGCTCGTCTCACTTTTTCCCCAGCGCGCGGCCCGCCGCTTTCTCCCCGCCTCGCTTCACTCTCTTGGGCCGAGCCCAGCCGCTGGCCTGGCCCACGTTTGCGCATGCACCGCTTGCCAGTCGCTGACGCCACGGGTCCACCAATCAGGCCACCTTCTTCCTCCCCACGCCGCCGGATCTCCCTTTCCAAGTTGCCGACGCCAAATCCATCTCCAAATCTTCCTCCTTCCTTACTTAGAGCGCCTTCGAGCTATAAAACCGAGGGTGCCGTGCACAGCCGCCTCCATCCAACCATTTCGCAGCATCAACCGAGCTCCCGAGACGTCACCGCGAGCTAGGAGCCATATCTCGTCGCCACTGTCCGCCTCTTCGAGCGCACGCGTTCCTCATTTCGTCCTCGGCCTCGGTTTTGCCCTAGGTGAGATCGCGTTGAAGTTATCTACCTACAGGTGCTATCCGTTTGCGATTTCATCCACTGTAGCGCGAGTTAGGCCACTCCGGCCATGGCGCCGCCGTGGGAGGTCACCGTCGGGCTAAATCCGGCCGGAGCGCCGCCGGCTCCCTCCCCCGATTAGATCCGAGCCATCCATTTCAAATCCAACGACGGATATTACACGATACCGGTTCGCTTGGAACTTTTGCTAAAGAGCCCCTAAAGTTTTTAAATTCTTAACCCGCAGTCCAAAGTGCATTCTCAGTTTACGTTTTTTTTCCGTAAAGCGTATTTTGATCGCGTAACTTCAGAAAATATGTTTTCACTTATTTACAGAATTGCTATTATGTTAATTTGTGCGTAGAATCTCGGTTTTAACTCCGATTTGACCCGTTCAAATTGCGTTAGGTTCATATTTGCGAGCTCTACAGGTTGGTAGTACTGTACAGTAGGTTTGTGATAATTTATTTTTGAGTTTATATTAAAGTATTTATTTTTCTATAGGAAATCATCGTAAATTCATAACTTCGTCATTTTAGCTCCGTTTTTCGTGATCTTTGCGTCTGTGTGATCCTAGCGAGTTGTAGATTCGTTTTAAAGACTTTTTATATTATTTTCTTATTGTTGGTTTACTGTTCTAATTATAGTCTTGTTTGTTTATGTATGATTGCCTCTGGATGTGTGTTGTTGCTGTTGTTGATCGAGTATAGACGGTGAGCAATTCGTTGGGGATCAAGAGTCTTTCTACGAGCAAGATCTTCAGTACTAGTTTGAGCAAGACAAGTATAGCATGGGATTATTCTTGTTGTCCAATTCACAATATGCAAATAATATCATTATGCATCTATTTCCTTGTTAAGGATGACTTAGTGTTGATCTTATACCTTGGTACCCATTATATTGCATTGCGTAGTATGGCTAGTGCTTAAACATGGACTATGATTATGTAAATTGATTAATGGAATATGCAACAAACATTAAAAGATGATTTTGATTACTATTTAAAGGGAATTAGAGCATGGGCATTATTTTTGATGCTCTAGTTACTCTCTATAAGGACTCATCTATAAACGAACATCCGGGATTTACAGTACAACTGTGGGGGCTATATGGCTCTGGCTTTAGTCATATAGAAAGACCTTTTCTAGCTTGTTAGTGGTAACCTTTTTGGCGTAAGAATGGCTTGACGAATCGGGTATAGTGCGACCTCTGTCCTTATGTGTATAGGCTGCGTGTTATTGTGCCATTTGGAAGGGGGGCTCTACATCTGTTTGCCGAGTGAATCTAATGGCCCTAACTTGTTAGACGAACCTTCGAAAGACTTCATAGTGTTTCCCTGCCTGCTTACCTTGGGAGTGTTTTGGGAGTAATTAACCCTGGCATATGGGCAACACGACTCATAGTGAAAGTGTACAACCTCTGCAGAGTGTAAAACTGTTATAACAGCCGTGCTCATGGTCATGAGTGGCCTTGGACCCT
This sequence comes from Saccharum spontaneum, assembly GCA_022457205.1. Classification (NCBI taxonomy): domain Eukaryota; kingdom Viridiplantae; phylum Streptophyta; class Magnoliopsida; order Poales; family Poaceae; genus Saccharum; species Saccharum spontaneum. The sequence continues at coordinate 42,416,874 of CM039601.1, read as the reverse complement.
TATGAAATAGTTGATAATTATTAATGGTTATGTTTTTGCTATTCATCAATCATTTCACATGGATCATATGTTTATTGTTTATATTGAGACATCTTGATGCTATTGATATGCTAAAATTATGATAATTAAAAGCTACATGCTGATAAACCACTGTCATGCCTTTGAGCCTCATGAACCCCATGTTACACTTGTTGAATACGAGATGTACTTACGCTTGTTTATTTTTCTTACTTGAATAAAAATCTTGGATGGGTAACAGATGGTGCTAATAGTGACTACTACTCCTACTTCCCTGAAGATTACTAGACTTGCAGTCAACCAGTCAATATACCTGTGATTGGAGCTACCACGAGAGATTTATATTTTTACTTCCGCTATATTTGTGTAAAGACTATGTGTTAAATATCGTGATGTAATAACATTTGTGATGATACTTCCGTTATAATTTGTTAACTTATGTGTGATTGATCTCTGGGCACACATAAGAGTATGCATTCCATTTGGTCTTTAAATAGGTGTGACAAAGAAATAAATGAAAAGTTTGAATCTATAAATCAAGATTACGAAGAAAATATAAAGAGAGATTATGAAGAATATATAAAAAAGACTATGAGTCAAAAATAAATATACAAATATCTAACAATGATAATAATAATGACATGTTGGATGATAATATGTTGGATATTCGAGGTCATGGACAACAACCAGTATATATATATATAACCCTTATGTTGATAATGTGTTATCAACAAATTGGTCGTGGAATAATATACACATGCCTTGATTTGTGATTTGATGTTTGCACATCAATCATTCGGACGTGGAAGACCATACCCAGAGAAATCCTAAAAATATATGTGAAGATAACGCCTGTCAGAGGATAGCGCAAAATGAATACACAGTGACAATACTGTAGTCAGGACAATTATTAGAGTACACCATAGTGTAGAATATTATTCTATACCACAAGGCAAAACTGACTAAAAAATACTGAGTACTATCGAATCGTGTTCAGTACCAGTCAGTACTACACACAGTACCATGAAATATTGAATAATACTGAAACGCGACTACTGAACATTACTGAATTTTGTTCAGTATAACAGCTCAGTGTAAAATAATATTCTACACCTAGGATGTAGAATAGCGCGTTATATATATAACGCGCTATTCTACATCCTAGGTGTAAAATAATATTCTACACCACAAGTCAAAATTGAACTGAAAAAATATTGAGTACTACTGAACCACGTTCAGTATCAGTCAGTACTACACCCAGCACTATATAGTGCTGGGTGTATAGTGCTGGGTGTAGTACTGATTGATACTGAACGTGGTATATATATATATATATATATATATATATATATATATATATATATATATATATATATATATATATATATATAGTGCTGGGTGTAAAGAGACGGATCAGAGTGACCAACCGAAGAAGGATAACTTCAAACTGGTTAGAACTCGCGAACTACTTGAATCTCAAAGAGGAGCAATAATGGATGAAGGTGGAATGAACTTACTGTAACTAGATGAGCACCCGAGTATAGGAGGCAGAACTCATGTACTGTGATGCCGGCGAGAGTACGTCCACTGCCCTGCCAAATCCCAAAGAAGAAGAGCAGAATCCCTAGGTCTTCTAAAATTGGGGGAAAATGCGAGATCGATGGAGGGGTGTCGAGTAGAGGAGGAACTCATGTACCTGCAGTACCAGTGTTAGGAAGCTTTCTCAGATGAGAAATCGATTGTGAAGGAAGCTCGGGTTGCAAGGAAGCTTTCTCAGATGAAAGATCGATTAAAATGGAGGTGGCGGCACATTTTCTCTCTAGTTCAGGGTTCCAATAGGAAAAGGTACGAGGGAGCGCAGGGAGGTAGATATAAAATGTGCCAAAGCATTCTGTACGCCGCACATCTGATATCCAACCATATACGATCTAAGTTTGCATGTTTCCACCTGCTAGTGAGTTTGCACTAGATATTTTGCCGGCCAACTTCATGAAAGGCGCAAAGCCGCGCTATGTTTGTAGGTCAAGTGAAAATCACACCTTTTATAAAAATCTATGCAAACTACGGTAAAAAAAGTCGTCTAAATTTTTCAAAAAAATCACATATATAGATGATATGATGATACACAACTTTGTAAAATATCTTGTCCAAACTCGACTTCGTTTGTGAGATATAAAAATAACAAATTTCAAGCCAGAAAGTTGTCCAAACGATTTGTTAGAAATTTGTTATTTTTATATCTCACAAACGAAGTCGAGTTTGGACAAAATATTTTACAAGGTTGTGTATTATCATATCATCTACATATGTGATTTTTTTGGTGAATTTAGATGATTTTTTACCGTTGTTTGTATGGATTTTTATGAAAGGTGTGACCTGACACGCTTTCATGTTTCTGGTAATGCAGGAAAACAATGAGCGCCGGTGTCGATCACTTTGCCCATTCTGGTGTGCCATGGGCCAGGTTACTGGGCTTGACTCTCGTGTAGGAACTGGGTTACTACCAGTCGGCCCACCTGATCATCCCAGTTTCCTATATGATAAGTAAGAAATAAACTTTCGAGTGACACCGGTCAGGTCCTCCTGCGCGTTCCCCACTTGTGAGCAAGACAGCCACCGTGCATTATATTGTGCCTGCACTCTGCTCGCTTTTCCAACTTGGCCATTGCATTGCATGCACCTCAAGCAACCCGATGCAGAGAGCACAGCATCCTACTGGCAAGGCAACACGTATTCTGCCTAGGCCGCTTTCCACGCAAAGAAGCATCCTACTGGCACGCCATGTATGCACCCACGCGCCGGAGACTGCCGTTTCAATTTCAAAGCCCTGCCGGGACGTTGGAGCAGCCGAGCGGGCACGAGAGACTGAGAAAATTGCTATTTAGACTCTCAAATATGTGGTTTTGCTAAAATAGGATTCCTAACATTGGCATCGCTAAAACGACATCCGAAACGTTTGCACTTTGTTTTTCATGACATTTGGTGTATTAAGTCTCTTTTCTTATCTAAATACATGTATTTTTCTTCTCTTTCAACTCTTTTACCCTTGTATCATCTGGACGTTGATTACGTACGGGAATTTCATCGGTCGTTCGGTCTCGTTCACCGGGCTGGCTAGCTGCCGCCTCTGGCTGGCTGGCTGGGCAGCTGCCGTGACTGGCTGCCTGCCTGCCGCCGCCGGCTGGGCAGCCCTGGCTGGCTAGCTGGGTAGTGCCTTGGCTGGCGCCGGCGATTTGGCTGGGCATGGCATATATGAAATGCACACGTTCATATATAGTAAAAATTAATAAACAATGAGGCATATGCAATAACATGTAATCGATAACACCATGAATTTAGTACAAACCAGTACATCTCAGAAATCCATGATTTTAGCATAAATGAGTTCATCTCACAAAACCATAATTTTATTCCAAAAATGAGATCAAGTCATATGTAATAATAAACGAGTTTACATCTCATCACAGCTAATAAAATTCATCCAATATGTAGCTTCCTCTTTGGAGTCATCTTTTTTGGTGCAGCCGCAACAGGCATTCTCACTGGACTTGTTATGTTGGTTTGCGAAGAGGTGCCTTCTCCTAATAATAATGCAAGCTTGCTGCACGAAAATACGGTACGACAATTAGATGCATGATAATACTTAGTATATGGTAAAAAATTAGTGTATGGTAAATGTGTCAATTTTTATATCATATATGTTTACCTTCTTGTGAACCTTCCTGGACTATCACGTAGAATTTTTTTCTCTAGTCGGCCTCCGTGGAGTGCTAGGTTCTGTTGTCTCTTTTGTAACATTCTTCCTAGGTTGCCTACGCTTCCTAGACAATGCAAGATAACAATACATAAATTTAATCATTGCACTTTGTTTGCAGCCAAAAAAAACTAAACATACATGTACAGAGTACACAAACTATTTATGTAAAAACTAAGTTCATGCTAGCAATTTTCATTAAGTTTGTGATAAAGAAAATAAGTACTTACCTCTTTTTGGCTGTCCCATTGAGTGGGCACTTGGCACTAGCTTGCCTATGACCTTTTTCACCGCATCTTTTGCAAGTCACAGGTCCTCTGATAATCTTCTTTCCCTTTCTATTTGTTGGTGCAATATCATTCTTACATCCCTCCTCACCTTCACCCTTATTGGTAAATTTACCATCTTTGGAACCTTTCTTCTTGTGTCCACCTTCCATCCATCCCTTCATTCTTAATTTCCTAAGTCTTCCAACAGATAATTTAGCTAGAGGTGCACCAACTAAAAATGGTAGGTCGACTTGTGGCCATTGTGTTTTATCTGTCATCGGTTCAATCTCTCTTCCATAAGCAGCCCTGAACCTATTCACCGAGTAGTAGTCATGCACAAACTGTTATAGGTCAATTCTTCTTTGGCGGGTGACATAGGCCAATACATGTTGACATGGCTTACCAGTGTGCTGCCATTCAAGACAAGTACAAGCCCTTTGCTGTAACTTGACAATATGCCTCACAGAAACGCCGCTGCTATGGTCGCACACCTCTACACTCCAATTAGAACATTTCACAATTTTCAAGTGTCCCAAACCTCTAGTATTTGCCCTTAGCTGAACCATAATAGCTGGGAGTATCCTACCCTCAAGTAGCTTATATACAATAATTCTTCTCTTGTGCCACAGTACCATGATCATTTCTCTGATCTTATCAGCAAGGTCAGCAATAGGAAGGTCCTTATGGTCTCTAATCCAATTATTAAATGATTCAGCAATGGTACTAGTTATGTAGTCACACTTAATTTCTGGATTGAAACCACACCTATACCATAATAGCTTGTGATTGGTCCGTAACCATTGCAGGTAGGGCTGCACGGATTGGGGTGGCGAGGTGACGGCAGGCAGGACGGAGTAGGTTGAGGCGGCGCGGGTCAGGGTGGCGGGTGCGGGGAGGCACGCTGGCGGAGCCCCCGGCGACGCATGTGCGGGGCGAGCTCTTCTAGAGCAGCAGTGCACAAAGATGGAAGAAAAATAATTGAGAGAGGGAAGAGAGGTGATGAGAGGATGAGTGTGCCCCGCAGATAAAAGTGACTGACGGTGTCAAACCCCATCCATGCCATTTGGTTTGACTACCCCAACCAAATAGAAAACAGGGATGGACCCATCCTCGCAACCAAACACGTAAGGGCGTTGCTAGCGCCCGGACGCCCGGCTTGAGGGCCGCGTCCGGACGCTGCAAAAACCACGCGAGCGCCCCCGCCCGTCCTGCCCCTTACGCCCCCGCGCCACGAAAAAAGGAAAAGGCAAACCCCGCCCCGCTCCCGCACCGGCAAATCCCCTCGGCCCGCCCCCCGCGTGGAGCCCCACCGCTAGCTTACCACCAAGCCCCCCTCTCCCTCGCGCGCACGGATCTAGCTCGCCCCCAACCTCGCCGACCCTAGCACCTCCGCCCCCCACCAACTCACCACCATAAATCCTCCCAACCCCCCACAACTGTAAACAAGGGGGAAAGCTATTGCAACAACGAAGGGACCTTAATGAAACAAACGAAAAAAGCTGTTGAAAACATACGCAAAAAGCTATTGAAACATCAGAAAAAACTACTAATGAAACACAAACAAAAACTGGTGAAACGAACAAAAAAAGAAGTTGTTGCAACAAAAGAGAAGCTGCTGCTGCACCAAAGGATGAGAAGCTACTACAACAAAAGAGAAGAAGCTACTGAAACAAAAGAAGAAGAAGCTACTGCAACAAGGAGAAAGAAGCTGCTGCAACAACAAGAAGAAAGCTAATGCAACAAAAGAGAAGAAGTTACTGCAACAAGGAGAAAGAAGTTGCTGCAACAAGAAGAAAAAGCTAAAGGAACAAAGGAGATGAAACTACTGCAACATCAGAGAAACGTGCTTCACATCATCTGTTGCCATGTAGCTTAGATCTGACTCGCCAAAAGGAGAAGAAGCTACTGCAACAAGGGGAAAAAGCTACTGCAACAACGAGAGAGAAGCTGCTGCAACAAAGGGGAAGAAGCTACTGCAACATCAGAGAAATGGTTGCTTCACATTATCTGTTGAATATAGCTTGCATCTGCCTCACCACAAAACCGAGAAGAAGCTACTGCAACATCACAAAATCGTGTTTTCACATCATCTGTTGCATGCATCTTAGATCTGCTTCGCCATAAAAACCGTAGCCACCATCAAAACCATAGATCCAGAGGGGGGGCGAGGAGGAGGAGGAGGGGAGGGAGGAAGAGGAGGGGCGCCTCAGATCCAGAGGAAGGAGCCCATGGGGATCCTTCCCCACCTACCTCGTCGGAGCACATGGATCCACCACGGGGAGCCCCGATGCTCCATGGATCTGCCATGGTGGGAGGCCCTCGTGCTGCCATCAAGGTGGAGGAGGACGCTCCAGGGTGGAGGAGACTACCACACCGCTGGATTTGCGCCTCCTCCCATGGATCCACCACGGGGAGGGCGAAGCTCCCATGGATCCATGTCACACCCATTTATCGACCAAATGGAATGCTTACCCTTATGTGCGCCCAGAGATCAATCACACATAAGTTCACAAATTATAACAGAAGTATCATGGCAAATGTTATTACATCACGATATTTAAACACTTAGTCTTAACACAGATGTAGCGGAAGTATAAATAAAAAAATCTCTCGTGGTAGCTCCAGTCACAGGTACATTGACTGGTTGACAGCAAGACTAGTAATCCTCAGGGAAGTAGGCGTAGTAGTCGCTATTACCTCCATCTGTACCCATCCGGGATTTTTATCCAAATAAGAGAAATAAACAAGCGTAAGTACATCTCGTACTCAACAAGTGTAACATGGGGTTCATGAGGCTCAAAAAGGCATAATCATTGGTTTATCAGCATGTAGCTTTTAGTTAACATGATTTTAGCATGTCAATAGCATCAATAGGTCTCAATGTAAACCATAAACATATGATCCATGTGAAATGATTAATGAATAGCATAAACATAAACATAAACAATTATTCAACTATTCCATAAGGGTCCAAGGCCACTCGTGACCGTGAGCACGGCTGTTATAACAGTTCTACACTCTGCAGAGGTTGTACACTTTCACTGTGAGTCGTGTTACCCAAATGCCCGGGTTAATTACTCCCAAAACACTACCAAGGTGAGCAGGCAGGGTAAACACTATGAAGTCTTTCGAAGGTTCGTCTAACAAGTTAGGGCCATTAGATTCACTCGGCAAACAGATGTAGAGCCCCCCTTCCAAATGGCACATTGACCCGCAGCCTATACACATAAGGACAGAGGCCGCACTATACCCGATTCGTCAAGCCATTCTTACGCCAAAAAGGTTACCTCTAACAAGCTAGAAAAGGTCCTTCTATATGACTAAAGCCAGAGCCATATAGCCCCCACAGTTGTACTGTAAATCCCGGATTGTCGCTTATAGATGAGTCCTTATGGAGAGCAATTAGAGCATCAAAAGCAACACACATGCTCTAATCCCCTTTAAACAATAATCAAAATCATATTTTAATGTTTATTGCATATTCCCAAATCAATTTACATGATCATAGTCCATGTTTAAGCACTAGCCATACTAATCAATGCATCATAATGGGTACCAAGGTATAGGATCAATCGCTAAGTCATCCTTAACAAGGAATAAATGCATAATGATATTGATTGCATAAGGTGAATAGGACAACAAGGATAATCCCATGCTATACTTGCCTTGCTCAAACTGGTCCTGAAGATCTTGCTCGTAGTAAGGCTCTTGATCTCCAACGAATTGCTCACCGTCTATACTCGATCAACCATTATCAACACACACATCCAGAGGCAATCATGCATAGACAAACAAGGCTATAATTAGAACGATACACCAACAGTAAGAAAATAAGATAAAAAGTCTTTAAAACGAATCTACAACTCGCTAGGATCACACAGACGCGAAGATCACGAAAAACGGAGCTAAAACAACAAAGTTATGAATTTCCAAAGATTTCCTATAGAAAAATAAATACTTTAATTAAAACTCGAAAATAAATTAATCTAAACCTACTGTACAGTTACATCATTAGATAGAGCTCGCAAGTATGAATCTAACGCAATTTGAATGGATCAAATCGGAGTTAAAACGAAGATTCTACGGCTAAAACAATCTGAGTGGCAAATCTGTAAATATGAGAAAGCGTATTTTTCTTTTTCCGAAACGAATTACGTTTTTATTTAATCAAAACGTATTTTCCCGATTTACGCTTTGGACCGCGGGTTAGATAATTGAAAACCCCAGGGGCTCTTTAACAAAAATACCGCCGAACCGTTATCTTCTAATATGAGCCGTCCGATTCAAAATGAACGGACCAGATCAATCGGGGAAGGGAACGGGCGGCGCTCCGGCCGGAACAGGGCCCGACGACGACCCTCCGCGGCGGCGCCATGGCCGGATCATGCCAAAACTCGCCACGGTGCACGAAATCGCGAAGCAAGAGTACCGGTCGGTAGATAACTTCAACGCGGTCTTACCTAGGGCAAACTCGTGGCCGGAGATGAAGCAATGAGCTCGCACGGCTCGAAGGGGCGGATGGTGGAGGCAGTGCTTCGGGTGTAGCCGCCCCGAGGCGATATAGCTGTGGTTTAGGGTTGGATGTGGAGCGGGGAGGGACTACGGTTCCGTTTTTATAGTCCGGAGGGGTCGCTAACTAAGGAAGGAAAGGGATTTGAGATCGAATCGATCAATCATATCCGGTGAAAGGAGGAAGGCGGCGTCGGCCGGAGGAAGAAGAAAGGGTGGAAACGGGTCACTGACCAGTGGAACCCACGCGTCAGCGACACAGTGCGGGAAAACGGCCATGCGCGTGCGAGGCGGGCTTAGCAGGCCGCGGCTCGGGCTCGGCCCAGAAGAAATGCGGGCGCGCGGGGGAGAAGAGCTGGGCCGCCGAAGCAGGCCGGGAAGATGGGCTGCGGGAGGGATGCGGCCCGGTAAGAAGGTAAATTCCTTTTCTTTTTCTTTTTTCCAATTTTTCAAATCCATTTTTCAAATGATTTTCAAATCAAATTTGAATTTGATTTAAACCACTCAATACAAAACTCCAAATGCAGCAGCATGAATGCTCAATCATGTTTCTACCCTTATATTTGATTTTAAATTTATAAAATTATTCTTATTCTAAAGTTGCATGCTTCACAAAAATAAATATAAAAATCACATTTTCCCTATTTTTCTTCTCTTCAAATTTTAGGGTGTTACAATTCTACCCCCCCTTAAAATGAATCTCGCCCCGAGATTCGACCGGTGCTTACTCAAATAGTTGCGGGTAGGTTTTTCTCAGATCCTCTTCTCGTTCCCAAGTAGCCTCTTCTGCGGTATACCGATTCCACTGTACTTTACACATTTTGATTGTTCTACTTCTTGTGACTCTGTCCGCAGTCTCCAAAATTTTAATTGGAAACTCCTCATATGTAAGATCTTCCTTAACAGTGAGTTCCTCTATCGGAATCTGTTCTTCTGGTACTCGTAAACATTTCTTCAATTGAGACACATGGAACACATCATGTACACCCGCCAGACTCTCGGGTAATTCCAATTGATATGCCACTTCACCACGTCTCTCTATAATCTTGAAAGGTCCAATATATCTTGGTGCCAATTTACCCTTCATGTTAAATCTCTTCACACTTCTCATGGGTGACACTTTCAAGTAGACATAATCTCCTACCTCAAAAGTCAACTCCCTTCTGCGAGTATCAGCATAACTTTTCTGTCTGGACTGTGCTATTTTTAGATTATCTCTAATCATTCTCACTTTCTTTCTGCATCTTTTAATACATCAGGCCCAAACACTTGACTCTCCCCTGTCTGATTCCAGAACAACGGGGTCCTACACTTTCGTCCATACAGAGCCTCAAACGGTGCCATTTGAAGACTCTTCTGATAACTATTGTTATAAGAGAACTCTGCGTATGGCAAACTCTTATCCCAGCTAGTACCATATTGTAGAGCACAAGCTCTCAACATATCTTCCAATATTTGATTAATTCTCTCTGTTTGACCATCTGTCTGGGGATGATAAGCTGTACTAAAATTTAGTTTGGTCCCCAGTGATTCATGTATCTTTTGCCAATAATGAGATGTAAACTGAGTACCTCGATCAGACACAATCTTTTTAGGAACTCCATGTAAACTCACTATTCTTTCCATATACAACTCTGCCAGTTTCGCACTGCTATATGTAGTCTTCACAGGCAGAAAATGAGCAACCTTAGTCAGACGATCCACTATCACCCAAATTGAATCATATCCTCTTTGAGTCCGTGGTAACCCAACTATAAAGTCCATACCAACCTCTTCCCATTTCCACTCGGGTATCTGCATAGGTTGTAACAATCCTGCAGGTCTCTGATGTTCCGCTTTCACTCTTTGACAAGTGTCACACAAAGCAACATACTCAGCTACGTCTCTCTTTAAACCATACCACCAATATTTCTCTTTCAGATCTAAGTACATCTTAGTACTCCCCGGATGTATGGAATAAGCTGACTCATGAGCTTCACGCAGAATTGCCATTCGGATTTCCTTATCTTCGGGCACACACAGCCTTTTCCCAAACCATAGCGTACCATTTTCATCCTTACGAAATCCTGGAGATTTTCCTTTCGCTATGTTTTCAGCTATTTCTCTCAACTTTTTATCCTTCTGCTGACCTTTACGGATTTCTTGCTCCAGAGTAGGCTCTAATACTAGTTCCACTGTATTAGTAGTAAATCCTAAGTTCAGATGCTTGCACTCAGCACATAATTCCTTTGGCATAAGCATTACTTGTATTTCATTTGCATAACTTTTTCTACTAAGAGCATCAGCAACAACGTTGGCCTTTCCAGGATGATAATGCACCTCTAGATCATAGTCTTTTATTAACTCCAACCATCTACGCTGCCTCAAGTTCAGATCCGTTTGAGTGAAGATATACTTTAGACTCTTGTGATCAGTGTATATATCACTCTTGTGTCCAATCAAATAATGTCTCCATATCTTTAATGCATGAACTACTGCAGCTAATTCCAAATCATGAGTAGGGTAATTTAACTCATGCTTCCTTAACTGCCTCGATGCATATGCCACAACTCTACCTTCTTGCATCAGAACACATCCCAATCCCAATCGAGATGCATCACAATAGATAGAGAAAGGTTTATTCAGATCTGGCAAAACTAAGACGGGTGCACTAGTCAATCTTTTCTTTAATTCCTCAAAATTAGCCTGACACTTCTCGGACCACACGAACTTGGCATTCTTCTCCAACAATGCAGTCATTGGTTTTGCAAGCTTGGAAAATCCCTCAATAAATCTTCTATAATAGCCAGCCAATCCCAAAAAGCTACGGATCTCACTTGCATTGATAGGTGGTTTCCAGTTCAATACATCTTTCACCTTGCCAGGATCTACTGATATTCCTCCATTTGAAACAATGTGACCCAGAAAAGAAACTTCCTTCAGCCAAAACTCACATTTACTCCTTTTTGCATATAGTTGGTGTTCTCTGAGCTTCTGCAAGACCAACCTCAAATGTTCAGCATGTTCTTCCTCCGTCTTAGAAAACACTAGTATATCATCAATGAATACCACTACAAACTTGTCCAGATATTCCATGAACACCTTATTCATTAAGTACATGAAGTATGCAGGAGCATTGGTCAAACCAAAGGGCATCACTGTATACTCATATAACCCATAACGTGTGGTAAATGCTGTCTTGGGTATATCCCTGGCACGAATCTTCAATTGATGATATCCAGAGCGAAGATCAATCTTGGAGAATACACAAGCTCCTCTCAACTGATCAAACAGGTCATCAATTCTAGGCAATGGATACTTGTTCTTAATAGTAACCTCATTAAGAGACCGATAATCTACACACATCTTCTGAGTTCCATCTTTCTTATCCACAAAAATCACTGGTGCACCCCATGGTGAAGAACTAGGACGAATAAAACCCTTATCCTGCAACTCCTTAATTTGTTTCTTAAGTTCTTCTAATTCATTTACTCCTATTCTATATGGACGCTTAGCTATAGGTGCAGTTCCAGGTAATAATTCAATAATAAATTCAATGTCACGGTCTGGTGGCATACCTGGCAATTCCTCCGGAAACACATCTGGGAACTCCTCCACAACTGGATCCTCCTGGTTGGCACCATCATTGAGCTGGTTCACTGTAGCGGTCTCTTGTTTTTGCACTTTGACTTCAACCCTGATCCTATCACCCTTTGGTGTTGTCAGCACAACTGATTTGTCCTTACACTGAATCTCTGCTTGTTGTTGCATCATCCAATCCATTCCCAATATAAGATCAATCCCAGCTGTCCTCAATACTATAGGGCTAACTGTAAACTCTACCCCCCTTAAGTTGAGACTAATGGGAAGACAGCGATAAGATGCTGGCATGCTTCCACCAGGTGAGTTTACTAAGATAGGGTTCTTCATGGCACACAAATGGATTCTATGTATTCTAACAAATGATTGTGATATGAAAGAATGTGATGCTCCAGAATCAAAAAGAACAGTGGCGGGAGTAGAGTGGACATCGAACGTACCAAGCATAACTTCTGGCTCCTCCACTGCAGTTTCCTGGGACAAATGATTCACCCTTCCCGAGTTAAGTGCGGGCTTCTGGTGGCTGCTCTGTCTCTGGGGAGTCTGCTGGTTAGGCTTCTCCGGACAATTGTAAGACAAGTGACCTTCTTTTCCACATCAGAAACACCTGTTGGGAGTATTAGGAGCACTGGTCTTTGTAGGAGTGTTGTTGGAAGGACCCTAACGCTGCACTTGATTCCCATTCTGCTGTGGTGGACGTTGGTTGCTACTCTGTGGCTGAAATGGGGGACGTTGAGGGAACTGTCCACGAAATGGGGCCTGACCACGATTCCACTGTCCAGAAGGAGGTCTCTGCTGAGTATTCTGTTGAAAGCTAGTGCGTGGACGGGTGTTGCTATTGGAGGTTTGTCCCTGTAACCTCTTCCTCTTTGCATCCATTTCTTTGCGCTTGTTATCCACCACGATAGCGCGGTTCACAAGCGTCTGAAAGTTAGGGTAGGTATTGGACATCAACTGCAACTGTAGTCCATCATATAATCCCTTCAAGAAGCGGCGCTGCTTATCATTGTCATTGGCCACCTCATGTGGAGCATATCGTGACAATTGAGCAAACTTGTCACGATACTCAGCTACAGTCATTGACCCTTGGGTCAGGTTCCTGAATTCCTCCGCCTTCAATTCTATCATTCCTTCAGGTATATGGTAAGCCCTGAAGTTCTCTCTAAACTCCTGTCAGGTGACTGCAGGAGCATTGGCAGGACGACCATACTCATATGACTCCCACCAATCCTGAGCTTCTCCCTGAAGTTGCCCAGAAGCGAACAACACCTTCTGTCGGTCATCACATTGTACAATGGTGAGTTGTTTCTCCACAACACGAAGCCAATCATCGGCCTCCAAAGGATCAGCAGCATGTGTGAACACTGGGGGACGACCCTTCAAAAATTCACCACGCTTATCACGTGGTTGAACCCCAGCAACTGGCTGATTCTGCTGATTCTGCACCAGTTGTTGCATCAACTGCGTCTGTACTGCCAGCAGCTGCTCGATAGTTGGTGGCGGTGGTGGTGGTGGATTTGGGGGAATGTTTCCACGACCTCTGCCTCTTCCTCTTCCGGCCATCTGCCACCCATAAACATGCAAACTTTAAGAAATCCAGGTTATCAACCACTTATAAGATTAAGAATGAGATCTGTAAGTTTTCTGGACGAGTAGCAATATTGACAGTTCGGTATTTCAATCATATCTCGGGCTACAGAAGTCCCAAAGAGGCGTGCTTTATATGGTTGGAAAGCTTATGAAATTATCCACAATTTCTATTCAGACCTCAAGACCAGATTCTGTCGTTAAGTCTATGAAAAATAAGGCGTAACAGAAACTGTTCCAGATTCCAGACTGTGCAGAAACTTTAACTTGTGAAAATTATATCTCTCGAACCAGATTAGATAAAAAGGTGATTCCAGTGGCATTTGAAAGATGCTTGAGTCTAGTTTCTCTCATAAAAATTTCATAAATGTTACACGAACCGTTTTTAAACTATAGCAGAAACATTAGAGACTGCTCCAGAAAACAGCAAGGACAGAAACGAGATAATATCAAACCCAACTATTATTCCTTGACTAATAAACTTATTATTCTTAATAATGGAACTTGTAGACATGCCTACAAGTCCAGACACTCAAACAAAGATCCAACTCACACATAAGCATAATAATAAAGCAACTAGCACACCAAGGTTCAAACCACACGACAGACTCGACTGACTCAACTGACGTTACTAAGAACGTTCTTATTACATAAAGGACTCCTACTTCCTAAGGAAGTGGCTCATGCTCTAATGTCTCGTAGATCTTGGGCATGCCTTGCTTTGCTCGGAGCTCATCAATGGTTGCTTGGCACCTCTTGATAGTCTTCCCTTGTGCCCTCACCATCTCTTCTAGTTGCAGCTTCCTATCCATCATATCATAGACAAAGTTCACCATCACCCGAGGTAGTGGCTCTAGCTGCACTGGATCTGTCATAGCCCATCCAAGCTCAGGGTGTGCACGAGGAAGGAAACGATGAATGTCATGCTTCATAAGGTTAAAACGAAGATAGCGGAGACCCATACATGCTTCAAAAGCAGCATCTTCAATGCTATCCTCTATAGTAGCTCGATGTCCCACATGAGAGAACATCCTGTCCAGCTGATATGCCCCCTTGTCTTGCTTGTGTGCAAAAATGCTTGCCCTTGCCTTCCAGTACGTGCTCTCCAGTGGATGAGTGTACTCCCAGCAGACGTACTCCACGGCTGGATGCCAATCCGCGAAGTAAGCAGTGAGCATCCCCACTAGGCGAATATGAGAGACAGCATCCCCTCCATTCCTGTGGTAGATCCTCACAGTCCACCCCATTGGAGGAGGTGGCATATCTTCAGGAGCTTCGTGTGGTGGAGGCGGGGGTTGTACTCCTCCATTAGCTTCTTCCTCACCATCTTCAATCTCGACGATTTCTGGATCTTCTTCAGGCTCAGTCTCTTCCTGGGGAGGTGCTGGTGCTTGGATTGGTGCTATAGGGGTCTTCTCCTGTTCCCGAGGTTCTGGCTCTTGTGGCTCTTCAGTTGCAAGCAAGGCACGAGGTGGGTAGTATCCTCCAGAGCTGATGCGGGCAGTCTTACGGTCACGGGTCATCTACAGAATTTTTAGATGAAGTTAGAATAGAGGCAAAATTTCGTAATAGAATGAGACATAAGAAGCATAAAAATTTATCAAATAACAAGAGCAAGATAGTGAGCATAAAAATAGTGTAAAAATGACACTAAATCGACCATTGCTAGCTAGGCTTGCGTCCTACAGTCAACAAGAGCTCTGATACCAATTTGTCACACCCATTTATCGACCAAATGGAATGCTTACCCTTATGTGCGCCCAGAGATCAATCACACATAAGTTCACAAATTATAACAGAAGTATCATGGCAAATGTTATTACATCACGATATTTAAACACTTAGTCTTAACACAGATATAGCGGAAGTATAAATAAAAAAATCTCTCGTGGTAGCTCCAGTCACAGGTACATTGACTGGTTGACAGCAAGACTAGTAATCCTCAGGGAAGTAGGCGTAGTAGTCGCTATTACCTCCATCTGTACCCATCCGGGATTTTTATCCAAATAAGAGAAATAAACAAGCGTAAGTACATCTCGTACTCAACAAGTGTAACATGGGGTTCATGAGGCTCAAAAAGGCATAATCATTGGTTTATCAGCATGTAGCTTTTAGTTAACATGATTTTAGCATGTCAATAGCATCAATAGGTCTCAATGTAAACCATAAACATATGATCCATGTGAAATGATTAATGAATAGCATAAACATAAACATAAACAATTATTCAACTATTCCATAAGGGTCCAAGGCCACTCGTGACCGTGAGCACGGCTGTTATAACAGTTCTACACTCTACAGAGGTTGTACACTTTCACTGTGAGTCGTGTTACCCAAATGCCCGGGTTAATTACTCCCAAAACACTACCAAGGTGAGCAGGCAGGGTAAACACTATGAAGTCTTTCGAAGGTTCGTCTAACAAGTTAGGGCCATTAGATTCACTCGGCAAACAGATGTAGAGCCCCCCTTCCAAATGGCACATTGACCCGCAGCCTATACACATAAGGACAGAGGCCGCACTATACCCGATTCGTCAAGCCATTCTTACGCCAAAAAGGTTACCTCTAACAAGCTAGAAAAGGTCCTTCTATATGACTAAAGCAAGAGCCATATAGCCCCCACAGTTGTACTGTAAATCCCGGATTGTCGCTTATAGATGAGTCCTTATGGAGAGCAATTAGAGCATCAAAAGCAACACACATGCTCTAATCCCCTTTAAACAATAATCAAAATCATATTTTAATGTTTATTGCATATTCCCAAATCAATTTACATGATCATAGTCCATGTTTAAGCACTAGCCATACTAATCAATGCATCATAATGGGTACCAAGGTATAGGATCAATCGCTAAGTCATCCTTAACAAGGAATAAATGCATAATGATATTGATTGCATAAGGTGAATAGGACAACAAGGATAATCCCATGCTATACTTGCCTTGCTCAAACTGGTCCTGAAGATCTTACTCGTAGTAAGGCTCTTGATCTCCAACGAATTGCTCACCGTCTATACTCGATCAACCATTATCAACACACACATCCAGAGGCAATCATGCATAGACAAACAAGGCTATAATTAGAACGATACACCAACAGTAAGAAAATAAGATAAAAAGTCTTTAAAATGAATCTACAACTCGCTAGGATCACACAGACGCGAAGATCACGAAAAACGGAGCTAAAACAACAAAGTTATGAATTTCCAAAGATTTCCTATAGAAAAATAAATACTTTAATTAAAACTCGAAAATAAATTAATCTAAACCTACTGTACAGTTACATCATTAGATAGAGCTCGCAAGTATGAATCTAACGCAATTTGAATGGATCAAATCGGAGTTAAAACGAAGATTCTACGGCTAAAACAATCTGAGTGGCAAATCTGTAAATATGAGAAAGCGTATTTTTCTTTTTCCGAAACGAATTACGTTTTTATTTAATCAAAACGTATTTTCCCGATTTACGCTTTGGACCGCGGGTTAGATAATTGAAAACCCCAGGGGCTCTTTAACAAAAATACCGCCGAACCGTTATCTTCTAATATGAGCCGTCCGATTCAAAATGAACGGACCAGATCAATCGGGGAAGGGAACGGGCGGCGCTCCGGCCGGAACAGGGCCCGACGACGACCCTCCGCGGCGGCGCCATGGCCGGATCATGCCAAAACTCGCCACGGTGCACGAAATCGCGAAGCAAGAGTACCGGTCGGTAGATAACTTCAACGCGGTCTTACCTAGGGCAAACTCGTGGCCGGAGATGAAGCAATGAGCTCGCACGGCTCGAAGGGGCGGATGGTGGAGGCAGTGCTTCGGGTGTAGCCGCCCCGAGGCGATATAGCTGCGGTTTAGGGTTGGATGTGGAGCGGGGAGGGACTACGGTTCCGTTTTTATAGTCCGGAGGGGTCGCTAACTAAGGAAGGAAAGGGATTTGAGATCGAATCGATCGATCGTATCCGGTGAAAGGAGGAAGGCGGCGTCGGCCGGAGGAAGAAGAAAGGAAGGTGGAAACGGGTCACTGACCAGTGGGACCCACGCGTCAGCGACACAGTGCGGGAAAACGGCCGCGCACGTGCGAGTCGGGCTTAGCAGGCCGCGGCTCGGGCTCGGCCCAGAAGAAATGCGGGCGCGCGGGGGAGAAGAGCTGGGCCGCCGAAGCAGGCCGGGAAGATGGGCTGCGGGAGGGATGCGGCCCGGTAAGAAGGTAAATTCCTTTTCTTTTTCTTTTTTCCAATTTTTCAAATCCATTTTTCAAATGATTTTCAAATCAAATTTGAATTTGATTTAAACCACTCAATACAAAACTCCAAATGCAGCAGCATGAATGCTCAATCATGTTTCTACCCTTATATTTGATTTTAAATTTATAAAATTATTCTTATTCTAAAGTTGCATGCTTCACAAAAATAAATATAAAAATCACATTTTCCCTATTTTTCTTCTCTTCAAATTTTAGGGTGTTACAATCCACCACGCGCTGCCCTCTCTCGGTCGCATGGAGGACGTGGAAGCAAAGGAGGAAGGAAAAGGGGAGGGAGTGGAGGGAGGAGGGAGAGGGAGCAGGCGTGGCTTGCTGGCGAGTGCTCCTCCCCGCCAGCGTCGCGGCCGACTCTGGTGCCATGGAGCCGAGCAGAAGAGCGGGCGCGCGACTGTGAGGGGGGCGGAGTGAACGAGGAGAAGGATAGTGAGACCGGGCGAGCGAATAAGGATGGGGAGGGAGCGGGCTTGGTCGGGTGAAGTCGGTCGCGCGCGTCGAGTCTGTCCGTCCCGTCCGGACGTACGCACTGTATCATTACCGAACACGTAATGGGACCGTTCCACCCCCAACATCAACTCATCAAGGGTGGACTCGTCCCACCCCAGGACTCCTCCAAACAAAACACGTGCTAAATGTCTAGAATCTGGGTGAGTGTGCAAGGTACTTGGAATGGGAAAATAGCCATATCAGTGAAAATTGCCTAAAAAGATCAAGATGCTCGCTGTTCGCTTGCTTGCTCCTTTTGAAGGTCATGGCGCGAGGAGCTGGATAGGAGAGAGGCATGAAGGACTGAGCCACCAAGGATAGGAAGTTGGGAGCTTCCGTCCCTGCCTGCCAAACTGGGAGGAATGAGCCTGGGAGCGACAGCTGCAGCACCAGGCGATAGGTTATGGACGGTTTAGGAAGCAGGTGTGCAGCCACACGGGCAACCTGTCCAGGTGTGGTCTAAGGATGCTGGCACGAGTAGGGCAGCCAATTTGCTTCTGCTATTGGTCCTTTGCCATCTAGGGTATGGATTTTGAATCCTCAGCGGCTGGGGAAGCACCTCTACTTGATGTGAATGAACAAAAGAGGGGGTGGGGGTGAGGAATGCAAGAAAGAGCCATGCGGGCATGGGATCAATGGATCTGGAACAGTCCAGATGGTCAAGTGGATTGAGTAGGTTTTATGGTGGAGAATGAGGACCATTAGCTTGGACAGGCTAAAATATATGGGAAGTATCCCTTTTGGGCCTAAGACTAAAGCCGTCACCCTAGTGGCCCAAGTGTTTGGTCGATCCTGCTAGTGCACATGGTGAAATGCATTTAATAAAGTCCCTGAACAGAGGTTCTTACAAGCCATTATCCCCCCCCCCCCAAAAAAAAAAGAAAATATAGGCTGTGTTTAGTTTCAAATTTTGGAGCGCCAAAATTTACTGTAGCATTTCGTTTGTATTTGGTAATAATTGTCCAATCATTGACTAATTAGACTCAAAACATTCGTCTCGCAAAGTACAACCAAACTGTACAATTAGTTTTTAATTTTATCCACATTTAGTACTCCATGCATGTATCGCAAGTTTGATGTGACGGCGAATGTTTTTTTGCATAGTGCACTTTTCAAGTGATCTAAACACAGTCATAACCAACAGCTATCACATTTTATTCAGTGCATGCATGTCCAATCCTTTTAAACAGAAAACATGTCAAATTCACGTCCACTGAAAAGCACCAGCATGATTGAGCAAACTTTTTTAAAGGCTTGTTTAGATGCATTTGTATGCACCTCAATCCACATTTGCTGAGGTGGATTATGGTGTAAGTTTAATTTCCACCCCCAAAACATGTGGGTTAAGGTGAATACGAGTGCATTCAAACAAGCCCTAAAGTGGGAAAACGTGCAGCATTCTTCTCACCATATCGTTGTTCTTATAATCGATTAGTCTGTCACAAATCCAATATTTTGCTGTTTTGCAGTTTTGTCCTGTCTAATGTCAAGTATAACATCAGTTCTTCCTGTGCTGTGGTTATAGCATTTGCCATGCCAAGCCATCGCAGTTCCCTTTCTAATATAGTATTGCTTAGTCTTGTACAGAACATGCCCTTAGCTGAATGTAATGCAGCAAATTCAGTTGCCAGGCATTTTTTAAAACTGATTTCATCATCTGCAGTTATCCTGACACCCTATGCCTTGGCGATTTCAGGTGCCACTTTGCTATGCAGAAAATTCTTGAAGCTCAAACGCCTATGAGACGTACAAATTCCGATTCACCCATACAGCATTTGGTCTGATCAGGACAAAACTGTTGGCCCATGTACACAATGACGTGAAGACAAATTATGAATATCACATTTAGCAGCATGGTTTATTCCAGGCTGGAGGCATATTTCAGTCCTTCAGGCAGCCATATCTTGTATACAGGATACAGAAGATATCCGTGACATGCCCAAAATCGTGATGAGCTTATTGACAGTTAGAGGAGAATGCCTAGAGGCAGGCACAGACCACTGAGATCTGGTCTCTGGCACAATAGAAATCTGGTTACTGTACAACAATGTCTAATCAGTCTCTACTCACCCTGGCAACCTGCGCGTGTACATTGGTTCCTGACGCAGCCGCCAGCCAGAATACACACTCCAGTTAGCTCCCGTTTATTCTCTCAAATTCGTTGATTGAGGCCTTGTTCAGTTCCCCAATTCTCTCCCCAAATTTCACTATGCAAAAAGAAGATTCCCCGTCACATCAAAATATCGGCAAATGCATGGAATACTAAATGTTGATGAAATCAAAAACTAATTGCACAGTTTTGTTGTACTTTGCGAGACGAACATTTTAAGCCTAGTTAGTCAAAATTTGGATAATTTTTACCAAATACAAACGAAATGCTACAGGAATTCTGATACAGTGTTTTTCTCCCCAATTCTCTTATCTAAACAAGGCCTGAATCATTGTTCTGCAGCTGCCTCTGCTTGTCCATACCCATTTTTTTATTGATGGCTAGTTATGGTGTACATAATTCAACACAGCAGAATTAGCTAGGCCTTGTTTAGATACCCAAATTCACCCCCAAATTCCACTATGCAAAAAGAAGATTCCCCATCACATCAAAATGTCGGCACATATATGGAGTACTAAATGTAGATAAAATCAAAAACTAATTGTACAGTTTTGTTGTACTTTGCGAGACGAATATTTTAAGTCTAATTAATCAATGTTTGGAAAATTATTACCAAATAAAAACAAAATTGCTATAGTGTGACGAGATATTTACTATGCAAAGTTTGGATCCCAAATTTGGGATCTAAACAAGGCCCTAGACTGACTGACTGACAAGTGACTGGTGAATGGAAGTTGTGAGTTAAGTCGGTACCTTAGCAGAACCATACTACCTTGAAATAACTGAATACTCACACATGCTGCAACTATTTGATTTCCTATATTTACGTTCTGGCAAGGCTCATGAACGCCAGCCTACCGCGTATTTAGTGCCTGTCGTATTATCGTCTTTGTTTCATTCGTATAAGTACTTTGAACACCAAATTCTGACCTACAGGTTACAGAGCCTTTGTAGATAGCCTCTTAGACTGTCCGCACTCGTCATCCTCTAAAAGGAATATTTCAGCCTGATCATCAAGATTTTCTCCTCTATACTGCTTTCTCCCGCACCCATCCATACTTTATATCATCCTCTATATACTATAGGGTCCACACATCAGATTTTTTTCTCTTTTTTTCCTCCCTCCCTCCCCACTGGCTCTCTCTCCCCATTCACATGAGCAGACAGGCACAAGGACGAGTGTGGGCCCTAGATGCTTTTCCTCCCACCCTCCCCACTTGCTCTCTCTCCCCATTCACATGAGCAGAATTGCGCAAGGACAAGTGTGGGCGCCGGATGCTTTTCCTCCCTCCTTCCCCACTTGCTCTCTCTCCCCGTTCGCGCAAGGACGAGCGTGGGCCCCGAGCAACATTTTACCGGACGCACGTTAGCACGCCACATTTAGCGTTCGAGACACCGTCCGCTATTTTAGCGTAGCCTTTAGAGTATGCTGCTGCAGCCTCCGGTCCGATAAAATGCTACTGGAATAAACTTTTACAAGACCCGATGCGAATAGCCTTATACAAAGACGGCTGGTTATCACGAGAAGCTTTTTCGTTATAAGCCTAGTAGCCTAACCCACCGCTGTTGCGGTCAAGTGAACGAAGGGAACAGTGCAATTGTGAGCGTAACGTGACCTGTCTCCCTTGCTTCTACGTAGTTCTAAGGGACAAACCTACCTGGAGAAACATGGAGCGTGCGGTGAGCCTCCAGTAAATGCGTCG